>CAUYQV010118675.1:0-89546 GCA_963574575.1 Galagoides demidoff
TCATATGATACTTCTCTGGATCTAAGTTTCATTGCTGAGAATCCGGCAGTTTGCTGCATAACTAGCTGACTGATGTAGAGCAGTTATGTCCTAAGAAGGTAGGTAAAGAATGATGGTTATTTCAAAAAAAAAAAAAAAAAAAAACCTGCTTGGCGGGTGGCACCTGTGGCTTAATGGAGTAGGGCGCCAGCCCCATATGCTGGAGGTGGTGAGTTCAAACCCAGCCCCAGCCAAAAAAAAAAAGAAAGAAAAAAACCTACTTGGCAACACCTGTGGCTCAGCAGATAGGGCGCTGGTCCCATATACTGAGAGGGGCAGGTTCAAACCCAGCTCCGGTCAAACTACAACAAAAAATAGCCGGGCGTTGTGGTGGGTGCCTATAGTCCCAACTACTTGGGAGGCTGAGGCAAGAGAATCACCTAAGCCCAAGAGTTGGAAGTTGCTGTGAGCTATGATATCAAAGCACTCTACCTAGGGCGACAAAGTGAGACTCTGTCAAAAAAAAAAAAAAAAAAACCTACTATGTGTAAGGCAGTGTGATTGGTGCTGTGGAGTTGTTTTTGTTGCTGTTTAAAGTCAAGTACTTGACTACCAGCCTTGAAGGAGTAAGAAAGTGGGTCGGAAATGACGGATGGAGGATTAGATGGAGGATCTGCTAAGGCAGCTAGAGAAAGCTTGACACATAATCAGATATGGAGGGAATGAGCCAGGAGAATTCACTGCCACTAAGAGACTGAAGAAACACCAGTCAAGAGGGGCGTCAGACAAGGTGGAAGAAAAATCCTGAGTTCTTTCCACAGGAGGGAACCTGCAGTTTACAGTGGGAAGTGCTAATGAAGGGGTGCAACAGGCACTCAAATGTGGGGGTCCCTGCTTATCAGAGGGGTCGGAAATGAGAGTTAAACAGACGGTGCTTGTCCTTGAAATGGGGGTGATCGTTTAAATAGAACAAGAAAAAAATAATACACAAATGTACGAAAAGAAGCACATGGAGCTGAGCAAACACTACTTGTTCTTTACAGTAGAACCCAAGGAGTGGGACGGACAGAGCCAAGAAAACACCAATGCAAGCTGGGGAATCCAGAGATGGAGAGAGAACGAAGGTGACAGTGGAGGTGAGCAGTGACGCAGAGGGGAGGTGGTGACAACTGACACACACGCCATGTACAGTACGCGCAGGTGCACACGGAGAGCCAGTTATTGAAAAACTGTAATGTAACAGTCTGACTCTCTGTACAGGGTCAGACAATGAAACTCATGAACTCATGCTAGAAAAAGTGTCACATACCTCATGGCTGGATATCACTACGGCCACCGGATGGCCAAGGGGAGTACTGAGAAGGTGACCATGGTGATACTGGGCAACGTAATGCTTTTTCTTGAAGGAGTTCACAAAGTTAATTTTCCAACCTTGCACGTCCTGTGCACACACACACACACGTGCATACACGTGAATGATATGTGTAAATTATATATATGCATGGTTTAGTTGATCTCACTACAGGAAAACCGAGATACGTGAAGTTGTTTCAAACTTCTGAGGCCGTTCATTTATTTCAAACAAGATTCGCTTCATTTGCAGGTTTTACGATCCCATCCCCGCTAATGAATATAAAAAAGGAAAAAAATGCTCCGCACCGTATGTGGTAACAATAACTAAGCCTCCGCAGAAGTTTTATTAATATGATACTTCCTTCGTGAAAAGCAGAAACACTAAAATTGCTTTAGTGTTTTCAGAGCTGTCAGCGTAGCACTGGCAATCCTGTGATTTCCTTCCTGCCTGCTCTGGCGGCATGACAAACCTTCTCCATCCCCCTGACTTGCCAGCTGATTGTTGCAAGTAGTGATTAGAGCAAAAATCATTGTTTTCTTCATTCACCACGAGTTATCTGCTTGGCAATTTTTGGAGTGATATTTACTGAGGCAAAAAACCTAAGACATCATCTCACTTACGAACTGTCTTGATAGAGATGTTAATAAATTTTCGTAGCCCTTTAAGAATTAACTGTTCATCAGTGTGACTGATTCCTGCCTGTACTGACTTCTCTTTTCCCCTAAAAATGAATACGTGCACTGCTGGGCAGAAATCACTGAGGTAAGATTGGAGATTCACATTTGTACTTACAAAAGCAATCCATTTATTTTTTTAAAAAAATGCAGGGCACTTAAAATTTTAATAGCCATTTGAGTACTCCCTTGAGAAATATTTATTTAGGACAAAATGTACCACACCTGCTTTCTGAAGATCAGTATAGCAAGTTAGAACATTTGAAAAATTCTTCTCCTGTGCAAGACCTCAAACTCTTCTTTATTAATAAACTCACTTCCAAATTCCCATCATGGCTCATTTCATTCACTCCAATTCCAGCCATATTTATTTGGAGTTTATTAAGTGCCCAACAGTACCGAGCTGAACTCCATCACACAGTTATTTAATAAAAGTCACTATGACAATATTCAATATGTTTCGGCATCTCTCTTCTGAAGCTTTTTGGTCCTGGTGCCATAGGAAATGGTTCTCCCCTTAGGTAGGTTTACTTCCCTTTGTCAAAGAGACTGAACCACAGGTCATATCTTTCTGGGTACCCGTACCATAAAGAGATGGCATCATGGTTTCAACCACTTAAACATTTTACAGCAAAAGTATAAGTTGAAAGGAACAAAAACGTGCTGGATAAACTTTGTAGGAATTTAGCAGCAGCTAAATTAGCAGCTGTAGAATTTCTCCCCAAGGAGAGCTCAGCAGAGGCAACCTCATGTCTGAGGAGCTGGGGGTATCCACAGAGTTCCCCCAGCAAGCACATGAGCTTTCCCTGGATTATGACTTTGGAGTGACCTGTTGAGGGGAACAGCAGAGATACTATGGAGGTAATGAACCCCTAAAACATCCTCCACAGCCATCTCAACAGAAGACATTGCCTTATTTATTACAGACACAATGCTTTCCTTTGTTTCATCACTTTGTGAGTCTTGAGACTTGGTATAATTATCCAGGCCTAATAAAGAGTGAACAAAACATTCACTCCGAGTAAACCAACTCAACCTTCTCTTGGAATTCTCCTAGTGTGACTGTCTCCTTACTGGCAACATCTGTGAAACAAGCCAACCCAGGATGCTCCAAACCCCTTGCCAGAGTGAGTTTTTAATGCCCAAGGATTTCTGCCTACCCACGCTCGCTTCCCTCCATCTCCGTTAGAATCGGTACACTCTTCCATCTCAAAAGAGGGGGTGCTTCTTTAAGCAGCAAAACCAGAATTCTCTTTAGTTTTCGTTTGTGTAAGCTGTAAACATTATTTTTTGTCCTTGCTCAATATATGTTGTTGTACCTGTTCAACACTGAAGATTTACAAGATATATTTTTTAAAAAGGCAAGAAAGCAAGGGATCTGCGTAAAAACCATACCCAGTGACGGTTAATGTCTGGTCTATAGCTCACGAGCGTCTACGACAGGATAATTTCTTCTCTGGATAAATAAGTTCCCATTTCACTGGCTAAGTCCCACACAACAAGAAGTGGAACTATGTATCCTTCAGTCTTAGGGGTTTGTGGAAGGAATTAGAAACATAAGCAGGGGAAACAGGCTGCCAGCTGCTTCTCCAATTTGCCTAATATTTTGGAAATGAGGAGGGAAGAGACAGTAGCTATTTCCTCTGCTCGGCACTCTAGGAGGATAATCCCTGTCATCTATGGCCTACACACATGAAAAAAATGTCTGACATACAAGCAAGCAGAAAAGAAACCCAACCTATAGCTTCTGAACTCTGGTAGGAACCAAGGACTTTGCAGCCTAGGGTCATGGGATGGGTCACCTAAGCTGATAAGCAAATCAGATTTCAGAAGGTATCCGCAGCAGTAAGCAAGAGGTGGTCAGCAAGAGAGGGCCACATTTTGCAGATTTCAAGAGAAAATGCAAACAACATTTAAGAGGACAAAATCAGACCAAACACTCTACAAAGACCAGATGCCCATACACAGAACCAGACCGCTGGCCACATAGTGGGGACACACAACAGGAGGGCCTTCACATCCGCACTAGGGGCCTCTAGGCCTCTCCTCACCTGTAGACCTTGAGAAGGGAAGGGGGAGAGAACTAACTGAAAGGGAGCTGAGCTTTGAACTTGCTGGACGTTTTGCCTTTTATTTATTTATTTTGAGATGGTCTCACCCTGTCGCATAGGGTTAGAGTGCTGTAGTATCATTATAGCTCACAGCATCCTCAAACTCCTGGGTTTGAGCAATCCTCTAGCCTCAGCCTCCCGAGTAGCTGGGATTACAGGCACCCGCACAATGCCTGACTAGTTTATCCTATGTGTAGTTGAGACAGGGTCTCACTGTTGCTCAGACTGGTCTCGACCTCCTGATTTTAAGCAATCCTTGGCCTCTCAGAGTTCTAGGATTACCCGAGCCTCCACGCCCAACCTTACCAAATATTTTTCTAATAGGAAGTATTTGGAAATCAAAAGCAACTTTTCAGAAAAATAATACACCATCAACTCATCAACATAAGTTCCATCCCAATCCAACCAGCCCTACACCTAGCAAGGGAGGGAACTTTAAAGGAAATTAATATCAATTATTTAAAAAACAAAAACTTAAAAGTTCTATTTTCCTGAACATCTAATGGGTAGCTATTCAACTTTTTCATTCCTACACCCAGCACACAACAGGAATTTCACGAATCCAGTATATTATTTCACAGACATGCACGTCCTTGGTCCTGCTCACATTTGGGTTACAGCAACCTGGCCTCTCATTCTGTGTTGCTTCTGTCTGCTTTTTGTGATGCCCGTTCCCCACGTATTCATTTACTCTGAAGCCCTGGACACCTGCCGAGGTGGCCAACGCCCATATCAGTATCCCTGACTCCATCTTCTTTTGTCATCCACTTTGATTGTACAAATTGGCTGATCTCCATTTCAGTCTGGTCTCTAAATCTGTATCACAACCTCATGCGCGACTATTCTGATTCTCTAAATGGTTTTCACTCTGGGGTTTCAACAAACCTTCTGGTGTCTGCTTTCTGCTCAGTGGGAGACGCTCTTTATCCTTCACTGATGTTTTTAAATTGGAGACAGCAGCTTCTGCAATGATGTTCCTTTTCAGGCTCTGTCTAGGAATACGAGATTTTCTTTATAATCACGTTCTTACGTTTCACCTTTGGCGGGCGTGGGGGGGAACTGTCCTCTTCCCCAATGACTTGGGGTAAGTAGTAAACATTCTGTTGAATGCAGAAGCTGGACGGGGAGAACAGCTTGCACATTGAAGGTTTCTCTTCCAAAAACATGTTCAAAGTTTTTAAAATATGTTTTCTTTGCCCAGTTATCTGTTGTTGATTGGAGATAGTAAAGCACAGAGATGAAGAAGGCCAATGTCAAAAACGTTCAGGTTCTAGACTGCATCAAACAGAACGACACAGAACAGGGAGACCCGCATGCTCCACGTGTGCAGCCTGCCTGAGCTTCCTTCAGAGGAATGGTGGCCCCACCACCTCTGGGCCTCAGACTCTTCACAGTCCAGGAAACGTCTCATCTCATTAGCAGTCACCTTCCAACTTCGTGTCCCCAATGCCTCAGAAACCTATCCCACATTTCACAGGCACTGTGCAATGCACTATTATTTAGGCTCTAGACAAGTTACACCATTTAAATGTTTTGCCCCATTATAATTTGTATCTGACATATTAAATATTTATTATAAATGCACACATCTACATAAGTAATATTATCTTTCTGAAGAGCTGTTATAACTATTTCTTCACATAAAGCCTGAGGCGTAGGCACAACATGCACTATCAGCCCATTTTACAGCTGAGGAAACTGAGTGGCAGGACATTCCACGGCTCCTTTGAGGGAACAGAGCTAGTAAAATAAAGGGAATGCAATGCAATGACATGAGAAAATCAACTAATAGCATTTGTGGACTATAGAATGTTAACAGAATCCATGTCCACGCATTGAGATTGACAAACTGCAATTGTATAATTAAAACACTCTGAGTGAGTGAGGGCCCATCGCACAGCAGAACAGGAGAACAAGGAGAGGCAGATGTACCTAAAAAATCAAAACCTCTGCTCTAAGACATCGTCACTGTTACTGGAGCCAGAGGACAGAAAACGAATAAATATTTAGACATTTGTTCCCTATAGCTATGAATGGAACAAACAGAAAAAGAAAAGAAAATCTTCTAAAATTTTCCTTTTGGGGGGAAGACAGAATGAATGATATTAGACCTTCAAGACATGTACATGTTATGATTGCCACATATTCCTACCTGACAAAACTGGACTTTTAAATCTTTAATGTTTCCAGGGGGGTTCTTCCCAGGAGCTTTAGAGTCAGGCTGCCTGGGTTCAAACCCAGACTCCAAGACTTAAAAGCTGTGGCATCTCATTGTGTCTTGATTTTCTCATTCATAAAATGAAAATGCAAATGATAACAGTGACTGCTTCACAGTATTTTCAGCATTAAAAGGGAAAATGCAGAGAAGCATTTACCGCAGTCTCTGGCATGATGCAAATACTCACAGACTGTTGACTACTATGGCGAGGGCTGAAATCTAGATTCCTTTCTAAGGTATTGTGTCTTTGATTTCATTCTTAGCTTGACTATTAATAGCTTCTGTGAAAGCTACTGCTTTTTTGACATTAATGTCATATCCCAAGATGTTACTATAGTTCTTGATCACTTCTATGAGCTTTGGAGTTGAGTCCCTGGGGTTATCCAGGTATAAGATCAGGAGCAAGAGTTTGAAGTCCCCTGTGCCCATTTGAATACCCTTGATCTCCTTTTCTTGACAGATGCCTAGGACGTCTAGCACCATGCTCATGGCTGGGAAGACTCAACATTGTGAAAATGTCCACACTACCCAAAGCAGTCTACAGATTTAATGCAATCTCCATCGAAGCGCCAATGTCACATTTTGAAGAACTTGAAAAAAGTACGTCATATGAAACCAGGAAAAAAACCTGAACAGACAATATAATTTTAAGAAATTAAAACAAATCTGGAGGCATCACATTACCAAACTTCAGGTTATATTACAAGTCTATTGTGATCAAAACAGCATGGTACTGGCAAAATAAATAGAGAATCTAGAGATAAAACCAGCCACATATTGCCATGTGGTCTTTGATAAACCAAACAAAAACATACACTGTGGAAAAGAATTCTCATTTAATAAGTGGTGCTGGGAGAACTGGTTAGCTACATGTAGAAGACCGAAACTGAACCCACCTCTATCAATAGTTACAAAAATTGACTCTTGCTGGATAAAAGATTTTAATTTAAGACACAAACAATAAAATTCTAGAAGAAAGTATGGGAAAAACTCTTGACAATATAAGCCTGGAAATAGATTTTCTGAAGACCCCTTGGCAACTGCAGCTATACCAAAAATAAATAAATGAGACATGATCAAGCTAAAGATCTTCTAAACAGCTAAAGGTACCACAGCTAAAGCAAATAGCCAGCCTTCTGAACAGAAGAAAATATTTGTATGCTATGAGTCTGACAGAGAACTCAAGTTAATGAACAGGAAAACAGCAAACAACCCATTTATAAGTGGGAAAGAAACTTGAACACATCCTTCTCTGAAGAAGACAGACAAATAAACCAACCAACACATGAAAAATGTTCCTAGCCCCTAATCATCAGAGAAATGCAAAGCAAAACCACTCTAACATATCACCTAACCCCAGCGATAATAGCCCCCATCACAAAGTCACGATCTGCAGATGCTGGCGTGGATGTGGAGAGAAGGGAACACTTTTACCCTGCTGGTGGAATTGCAAACTAATATGACCTCTGTGGAGAGAAGTATGGAGAATTCTCAAAGAACTAAAATCAACCTTCCATTTGATTCTGAAATCCCATTACTAGCTATCTACCCAGAAGAACAAAAAAATCATTTTACTACAAGGACATTTGCACTAGATTGTTTATTGCTGCTCTACTCTCAATTGCCAAGATGTGGAATCAACCCACGTGTCCATGAACCCATGAATGAATTAATGAACTATGGCATATGTGTACCAGAGAGTACTATTCAGCCATAAGACGAGATACTTTGCATCTTTGTTTATCTAGATAGAGCTGAAACACATTCTTCTCATTCTATTCAAGAATGAGAAAAAGTACCCCAAGTACTCAACATGGATATGAAACCAATATGTAAATCACCACAAGTCCACATGAAAGAAAAAAACACAAAAGTATAGTCTAGCAAGGGAAAGGGGTAACGAGCTGGGGAGGAGGGAGGGTGATTGGGGGATCTCACTTAGGTGCACAATTGAGGGTGTTCAGTGTGCCCCGGGGTGAAGGGCTCAACTACACCTTGAACTTTAACTTAGAATTGAAAACAACGTAACCTAAACATAAGTACCCTTATATTAATCTGAAATTTTTAAATAAAATAAGAACTTCACCTGAAAAGAAAAAAAAAAAGGAATATTCAATGAGGCCATATCCCATGAGGGAGCCCCCACCAAGCCACTGGAAAGGAGTCCAAGTCACTTCCTAGTTCTTTAAAGACATGTGTGTAAGACTTCAGATATTCTCAGGGAACATCAACATATAGAAATTCATACTCTAGTGTAACCAAAGGAAATGTGGTCTGAATTACATAATTATTTACATTCTTTAAAAGACACTGTATTTCTTTTGCCCAGAGGATACTGTGGTGTCAGAAATGTTGTCTGTCCATGGAAATGGAGTCAAGCATTAGACAAATCGTTGTTGTTAGGATCTTATGATCTATTTTTATTCCTTCTCCTTTCTATTTTCAGATACCTCAGCAGCAGATAATGAAAAACAAATATCCTTCTGGTTCCAAATAAATAAGGAAGAAATATAGAACCAAGAAGTATAGTTAAGCACTGACAAATGGAACCATTTTATTCACGGGCGCCGTTCATTTGGATGTACCTTTGAAACTAGGCAGACGCACCACACGAGGCTGCATGTGAAAACCACCTCAGAGCAAATGAAAACTCCCACTTGCTCAGCTTGCAGAAATTCAGCGCACAATGAAGGTGTTTCACTCTGCTTGAGGGAAATGGAATGACCCGTCTTGATTTTACAGACACAGATTATCCACCAAACGGAGGAAACCGGGTTACACGCTGCAAATGCAAATCACAGGAGGAAATTCACTTTCCTCTTCCTTCCTGTTTTCCTTCCTGTTTTTAAAAGGAAAAAAAAATTCAGATTTGGAGTTGCCACTCGGAAACCTGCTTAAGAAGATTCATGAAATTCGCCTAAAGCTGCTTCCTGATGTGGCCTGGCGAACCAGGATCCTCGCGCACAAACTCAGCTCTATATGATAATCAGACCCGCGCCTCCTCCCTGCACCTGGATCCATCTCCCAACAAGTCAATTCCATGTACCGGTCTCAACACGATTACATTATTGACATTTCTCAGCTGAAATGCTCCTGCAAATACCATCTAATTTTCTAGCTCTTTCTGAAAAGATCAAAAGATACACCCTGCATAGGAGACAAGAATTTGCACTGATGGCTGCCTTTTGTCTTGAATACCAATGCCGCTGGTAGGGTTTGACTGGAGCTAACGGGTGAGTCTCTTATGATAAGTAACTGCACTCAGGCCACTAGAGCAACTTTTACAGGACATAAAATATCTGTGTGCTTGGAGACGTTTTTTCAGCTTGAACAACCTTGAGGCAATGATCTTCAAGGCCTCCTAATTAGGGAGGTTGGCAATCAAATGAGAAACCTTGCCTTTGGAAATCAAACATATGTCATGCCTGAAAGGGAAATGCCTCCTTCACTGGATCATGGCGCACGTTTATGGAAGAATTTGCTATTAGAGGCACAACGTCTGAGTCTGTTTTCAACAGAGTTCTTGTCCAAACTTTGTTCAAGGAAATTATCCTGAATTCTTGCTCCGTTGAAGACAAAAAAAAATAAAAAAAGTGCGTTGCATTTCACAATGTGATGCTTAAGGTCTGAGATTGCTTTTAACGAGCTAGAAGATGAATCGTATGAGTTCACCTAAAAGGATGATGTTACTTCATCTAGCTTCATTTATTACCGGGCTACAAATGAGGACAAAATCTTGTCTGTGTGTGTTTTCTCTGTAAAGCCCAGGCTCATATGTACAACTGCCAGTGGAATATTCCCGTTTGTACATGCTCCAGCTACACTGCAGAACTAAGTTCCTTCTCCCCACCATACAGGTCTGCCTCGTGGCTTCTCTATTTCCACTTAAGACACCACCGTTCCCTGAGTCCCCCCTGTTCAGTATCACAGCGCCTTCATCCACTGGCCCGAGTACTAGCTGGTTGTCTTTTAAGTCAATCACCTCCAAGTCCTATTTGTCATATCCTGGCATTTCTCTCTCACCTCCACCCTATACTTCCTTTTTCTTTCCCTGCCTCAATAATCTCCAGCAACTACCCTATCCTAGGACCTCCCCATTTGCAAACTGGACTACTATAGTCTCTCCCTATCCACAACTTCCATAACAAACTCCAATCGCTAAACAGCTGAACATTTATTATTCTAAAGCAGACGGCTAGGTGTATCCCTTTCCCTGTTTAAAGGCTTAAAAAAACATCCCAGTGGCTCTGGAGTTAAGAAACACTTCACCTTGACAAAGGTGACTTCCTCATCTGCCTGTCCACACCCCACTGTTCTACGGATGATCTCTCCACGTCCGCTGTTTGCTTATCGGATTCAGGGACCTAAATGCTCAACTTCCCTTCTCCGTCCTCTTCACCTCTCAAACCCTGCTGGTCCTTTATAGGCAATCCAAAGGCTGGCTCTGCCGTGCAAACCCTTCCTGACATGACCAACATTATACAACGACTCTTCATCTGCGTCTATCACTGTGCGTGTCGCACCGTTTCACCTGTGTTGGTCTGTCCTGGTCCTACAGGACCCACTTCTCACCTCTAAGCATCAGTCCAGCACATGAGTTGAAAATGGCTTTTTATCCCACCAAAAATGCTTTCATCTTGAGAATAATAACTACTTATGCCAACCCAAATTATAAAGGAGAATAGAAAGAAGAAAGAGGAAAAAATGGGAGACTATTAATATTTATCACGATATGAATAATGGCTGGTTATATTTTGAAGAAGATGAATTGCTTCTGCGGCTACCATCACCCTGAGGCCAGGTGGTGCACGGACGCTTTGTCACTGCTGACCGTTCTGCAGCATTCAGAGCCTGTGAACAGTGGCGCTCATCAAAACCTCCTTCTCAGATTTGTTGAACTGAATATAAAATTGCTATCATTAATTTCTTGATTGATAAAAACAGAGGGAGGTTACCCTGGTCCCAGGGTTTCTCACTCCTAAAAATTCCCCTTTTAAAAAAGGCTTCTTTCTCTCAGGTCTTCTCTCTTTTCACAACTATCTACACACACACACGTACACTCACACACACACACCACACACACATACACTAACACATACCACACACACCATGCACACACGTACACTCACACACATACCACATACACACAGCACACACATACCACACATACCATGCACACACGTACAGTCACACACAACATGCACACACATGCCACACATACACTCACACACATACCATATACGTACACACACACACACCACACACACGTACACTAACACATACCACACACACACACACCATGCACACATGTACACTCACACACATACCACATACACACAGCACACACAGGTATACTCACACACATACCACACATACCACGCACACACGTACAGTCACACACAACATGCACACACATGCCACACATACACTCACACACATACCACATACGTACACACACACACACCATGCACACATGTACACTCACACACATACCACATACACACAGCACACACAGGTATACTCACACACATACCACACATACCACGCACACACGTACAGTCACACACAACATGCACACACACATACCACACACATACACACACACGTACACTAACCCATACCACACACACACACCACACACACGTACACTCACACACACACGCACACACACATACACACACACACCATGCACACACGTACATTCACACACATGTGCACTCACACACAACACGCACACACACATACACTCACACCCATACCTCACACATACACACACACACTAACACATACCACACACACACCATGCACACACGTACACACACACACCACACATACCATGCACACACATAGTCACACACAACATGCACACACACATACCACACACATACACACACGTACACTAACACATACCACACACACACACCACACACACGTACACTCACACACACACGCACACACACATACACTCACACCCATACCAGACACATACACACACACACGTACACTCACACACATACCACACACACGTACACTCACACACAACACGCACACACACATACACTCACACCCATACCTCACACATACACACACACACCACACACACGTACACTAACACATACCACACACACATACACTCACACCCATACCACACACATACACACACCACACACGTACACTCACACTCTCTCTCTCCCTCCCTCTCTTTCAGAGCCATGCATAGACAGGGAAATGACAGGGTGGCCTCCGCCACACCCCATCTTCAACCTCTTCATTCTAATTAACCTCGGTTATTCAATACAGAGCACATGTGGGGATCTTGTTCTTTTGTTTGTTTTATTTTACATCTACCAAAAGAAGCACCATATTTTGTGACCTGCTATTTAAATTATACTAAGCTGATGCTGGTAAAGAGAATATGAGCCTCCCAGATCCTGTATTCCCAGTCACCATCCCAAGGTGACAGCCACAACGCAATATTACACACCTGGGGCCCTGAGCCTACACCACCGGAAGTAACCTACTTCACACGGAGGCCTAGGATTTGTCTCGTGAATATGTTTTCTGGCTTCTTAGTTCTTGTCGGGTTCTTAGAAAAATTAATGCTAATATAGTAAATGTGATTTGCCAAATCAGTTCCTTGGAAAACATCGAGAGTTCCACTCATCTCTCCCCGGATTGTCTATCAGGAAACACAAGCTTGTGACTAAAAGCTATTATTTAGATTAAATATTCCTCCTGGTAAAAAAGCATATGAACTTCGGCAGAGATGGATGAGAAGGCACTTCCCAGAAAGTGACTATTTACATCTGAATAGCAAGCAGGCAACACCAAAGGAGAGAAAATGGCAAGGATTAAAAATAAGGGCAAAGATCTCCCCTGAAGATATGTGCCCTGGGTTACCGACAGTACTTAAATGAGTAATCACATGCAAAAAAAAAACCATGACCCACAGCGCCCAACTTGTCAAGGAATCCCGTCTGCCAAGGCATAAATCTAGGAGTCAAAAAATGCCAAGTAATACACTAACAAACAGGAAATTGTTCCTTTGTCTGGTGGTATATCCTGAATACCTTCCAAATACCAGCAGTGTTTCCATCGCAGCATTGAAGACCTTGGAGAGGTCTGGGTGAAACAAATGAGTAATCCAATCATTTCATTCGAGGTTCTTACATGCTCTGATGGCGTCTGCACTTGGGGCTTGTGTAGGGATGCCAGGACACCACACGCTCCCAGCTACCATCCTACAACCTCCTTCTGCGTGTCCTTTCCTGGATGTGCCCCTTCTCCTGAGGCTCAGCGTTGGGGTGTTTCAGACTCCATCTTCCAGCTTGCTCTTTGATCCCTACTCATTCTCTCGAGGGAGCTCCTCCCGTCCCTGGGCCTGACATCCTATCTTCACACTAACAGATCCTCAAAGCACAATTCTAGCGCCAGTCTCTACTCTCCACACACAGACATCCAACTAGTTCTTGTATGTTGAAAGGCATTTCAAACCAAATTCCGTATTTCCAAATCCTGCAAGAGTCCACTTCCTCGGTTTCCCCTTTGGCAATAACCATTGCCCCATTTATGCCCCCCTTATCTCACACCCACATCCAACACGTCACCAAATCATACTGTGAAAGTGTGTCCAGTATCCCGCCCTGTGTTACCACCTTTGCCAGCCCTGCTCTACCCCAAGCCATGCTTATCTCTTGCCTAGACACTGCTTCTCAAACCTGAATGTCTCTATGTATTACCTGGGGATAATACAGGTGAGGCTCGAGAATCTGCATTTCTGCAAAGGTCCTAAGGCCCACTGCTGCTGCTGGTCCAGGGCCACACCTAGTTACCAAGGAACAAGAGTCTACCGCAAAGCCTCCTATTGGCCTTCTTTTCATCTCGACCCATCCCTGCTGCCTCCCCTCATCAGACAGCAGTCCCAGCAGTTGTGTTTCCAACGTACATTTGATAAAGCGCCTCCCTGCTTCGCCACTCTGGAGACTTGCTATCTTACTTAGACCAAAACTTGGGAGGCCTTACCAGGGCTTTGTGAAATCTGGCACTGTTTACCTTCATGAATTCCTATCCTTCTCCCCAGTCCCCCTCTAACACAGCCAGACTGGTGCCCTGGGTGCTTTTTGAAAGTGCCAAGCACACTCCCACCTCACAGGATGCTTCCCTGGAACATTCCATCCCTAGGTATCTGCATGATCTACTTGATCACTTTGTCTCTGGTCAATCTTTCCTTGACAAGTTCTATCCTGACCATCCTCTGGGAATTTACGAAGGCAGCACATAAGTGTGTATGCACACACACACACACACTTTCTAGATCTGACCTCTGATCTTGCCACAACTGTCTCCATAACACTTACCACTACCTAACATCTTACTCAATATTTATTTATTTATCCTGGGTCTTCCCTGATGAGAATTCTACTGGAAAAGGGATTTTCTGTTTTTCAGCATATGTGGAACTCAGTAAATATTTATTCCATACTAGAACATATAACAAAATAATGTAAACAGATTAATGTTAAAACATATTCACAAATACTATGGTCTATAAGACTTTAATGTCCCCCAAGAGTTCCACTGAATGAATTTCGGTATGGCACTTTCAGAGAATCCAGTAACATACATTTTCTCATCCTGAGAAAAGACTCATTTTTCACTTTGCTTCTCTTTGGGGCAGGAATGGAGAGTGTGCGACTCAACTGAGACCAACTCCTTTTTGTTAGATGAATCCAATTTGAGACAGAGTATGGTTGACTTGTTACTGAAGAAGCATTGAGATCAACCTAAGTTCAAATATTAGTTTTGCCACTGGAATAGCTAGTCAATATGAAACCTCAGTTTCTCCAACTATTATTAAATAGGTAGAACAGCATTACTTTACACAGGTGTTTTCAGGAATTAGATAATGCATGTAAATATCTAGACTCACTACGACTCTAGAGTAAGCGTGTAATACCAAGCAAATGTGTGTGTCTATTAGTGTGCTCTGTGAAAACTCTCATGCAGGCCTTCAAATTCAGCAAATTCAATTTGCATCAGAAAGTCTGTAATATGCTTATTGCTAGAATTAAGAATAACATTTTAAATGTATTTTGTTTTACATCATCAGGAACAAATGTTAAATTATGCACCAATGATAGATGACCAGTATGTACTTTAAAAAATAGGTTTTATAATCAATTTGCTCCTAACAGATTTAACAAGTAATTGTTATGGCTATTGCCTTAATAACTACCTTTACAATGATATGACTTTTCACATCCAAGAAAAGGAAAGAAAAATGCAACAGCTAGCGTGATTAGTTGTGGTAACAATGAGAGATAGGGATTTTGCATTTTTTTCAGAATTTTTTTTAATTTTTAATTTTATTCCTTTAACATATAACAATTGTACACATGGGGTACCTGATGATGCTTTAATACATGTAATTTATAGTGATCAGATCAGTATAAATCAAATATCCATCATATCAAATATTTATCATCTATTTCTGTTGCCATCCTCTTTCTAGCTATTTAAAACCAAATAACATATTGTTGTTAACTGGGGTCATCCTACAGTGTATGTAATAGAATGCCAGAACTTATCCCTCCTATCTAGCTGGAATTGTATAACCTTTTACAAATTTCCCCCGTCCCTAACCCCCAACCTTCTAAGTCTTTTTGTGTCCTCTGTTGTACGTATTAATTCTGCGAAATCAAGTTTTTTGACTAACAAAGCCAATTTAATATCATCATTTTCAAATTGTTATCATCCACTTATAAGGTAGCAAAATATTTCCAAAATATTGAACTACAAACGCTATTAATTGAATTATGTAATGTATTATGATATATGCTATATGTTTATAACAAAATGCTTACCAATCCTTCAGGATATAATAATATTAGCTTAGTTTGTTTAACTGCAGCTACTATTATGAATGAGATACAATTAATATTCTGCCTGTTGGGAATGCCGTTTGCTATTTATCAGACTAGTTTAGCTTAGTTACATTTGAATTTGTTTTTTTGTGAAGCACATAATAACATTGTTCTATTATAAGAAATGTTTTTGTTACTTTCCACATCTAATTCTTCCCCTACAGATATTCCATTAAGACACATGTTTACTATTGATGTTATACTTTGTAACAAAGAAATACCCAATTCAAATTTCCTAGTTCTAGCCACTTTATTTACACACTAAATATTTGTGGCTCTGTAACTTTGTGTCTGTGAGTGTGTGAATGTGTGTAACTTTGTGGCATCTGCAAAGTAATACAAAGAATATAGTAAACGTAATTCACAAATTGATGGGACACTTCTAACCTAATGGGTTCTCTCATGGACAACTGATGGACATGAATTTGAAGATGAAGTACTACATTCTTAATACGTTCTAGCTTTTCACGTAAGGTTTCTCATAAGGTTCACAGTCCAAATATATTTCAGTTTACTCAAGGTTTTCTGGGCCTTAATTCAAAACATTCTACAATGCAATTGTGATTCATAGAGATCACAATGAGAAAGGAACTAGTAACATTCTTAAGATCATGGAATAATTTAGTTAGAACCTAAAGATCCAGAATCACCTTGATATTTTAAAAATATAGAGGTAGCAAAAAAAGTATTCACATTTTTAAAAAATAAAAACACTGCATTAAATCTACAATACTCAAGACATGTTTGACTTCTGCAATTACAAGAGGTGTTCAACATGACTTGTATTTATTTTTTGTTATCAATATATATTGAGGATTCCAATTTTAATATACCTTTTCCTTCCTTTAATACGTATATCCTTTTTTTAGAACCCTCTGTAGTTTGGTTAGTGCTTAGTAATTATATGTCCAAGCAAATCACTGTGTGTATTAAAGAGTTGGGTTTGGAATCTTTAATCAAAATATTTACTTGTCATAGTTATTAAGCCATTTGAAGGTTTATTTTCTTTTAAAAGCAAAAAAAATGCATTAATTATATTCTATACCTGTTTTAATTCATTACATTCAGCCTATTTCACATTTATACAATGAGCAAGTGGAATAAATACTGCCTCACAAAGTTGTTATAAAGATTAAGAGAAAGGCAAAATAAAAATACCGTAACATGTAAAATTTCAAGAGAGCAATACTTTGAATTATTTATAATTTCTATCAGCACTTAACCCAATGCTTGGCATAAATTACAGGCTTACCTAATGGTTACTGAATATGACTCATTAACTAACATTTATTTTATATTTATTTGAGTTTAAGTCATCTTTGGTTTGGGGGAACAAAAATATTTGCAACATATAGTATAATGGAGGAAAAAATAAAAGCTGGTATCTGCTGTAAGGAATATGAATACTAAGATGAAAAGGTAAGATGCATCAGTATATTATTTTAAGTTACTCAAGGTAAAATATCTATTCTTTTCTGCCTAAAGAAGCATCTTTTAGTACTAATGTCAATATTCTTAAAAGATGGCTGTATTTCAAGGTATATATATTTTTGGGAACAGGGTCTCACCCCGTTACCTAGAGCACAGTGGTGCCATCATAGTTCACTATAACCCCAAACTCTTAGCCTTACTCTATCCTCCCACCCCAGTCTCCCAAAATGTTGAGATTACAAACACGAGCCATCACGCCTGGCCTATTTCAAAGTACTTAACTGAAACTTTCTAATTGTGTTCCCTTCAAAGTTTCAAACTTTGCCATATCTCTAGATCAGATGTGCCAGCATCCAGTCAGGCTAGAAAATTAATCACACGCAGACCGTATATTCAAATAACCATCTAAGACGCATTTGCTAGGACATTATACATTTTTATGCTCAACATTTCGTGTCGCCTGCAGAGAAAGAACCAATCTGTTTAATGAATAAGGCTCTTTAGAATGTGTGCACAAAGAAAAATCAATTTTTCTGAAACTAATTAGTATTTAAAATAGGATAGATTCTTGAAAATCTGTTTTGTATCATGTTTATCAATGGCACAACTTAGTAACTTCTATGGGGGAAAAATTAACATGTTCTCAGAGGACAAAGATCAACATACTCCCTAAATTTTGGCAAAAGACTCAAAGAACTTGTCAAATCAGTTCCTAATTTCAGAGCAATTATCAATGCATGTTAGATGGGACTGTATCCATTTCCCTCCACAAAGACCAAAATTATGTTGATACCAGGAATATAACACGGAGAGCAAAGGTAATTTAACATCTCATCAGATTACTCCTTCAAGGACTCAGTGGCTGCAAAATTGGGGCTAATGCTTTGATGGCAACTGCCTTAGAAGCATATTCAAGCAGAATGTTATTTCAGACATGAAATGGTGACATTAGCGACCTATTTCTTCATGGAGGAAAAAAAAAAATTCCCCCCCCCGTATCTGTGACTCTACTCATTTATACTAAGCCTAAGGGAGGAAATAAAAGACCAAACTAAGAAGAAATGTAATTCCAGCTTCTATTCATTAAATTTGTATAGGCTTTCTTTACTGCTAGCAGAAAAAAAAATAAAAAGTTAGTATGACAGAATGTTTTATCCAGCTGAAATCTGGTTAACTTTATATTTTTCAGTCTATCAAAAACATCCCTAGAAGACAAAAATCTTTCTCCAAACTCTTTGATCAGAAAAGGAAGGTGCGGTTTTGGTTTTTGTTTCTGAAACTGTTTCTGGGTGTCACACAGTAAAATGCTTGATCAAATCATCTGAACTCCCGTGATTGGGAGTGCCTTACACTTTAATCAGAGGCAAGGTAACAATTAACTGCATCCTCTTTGTCTGTGAACAAAATCTGTACATACAAATAAATAATACAAATAGGAGGGCAGAGGATTAGAAAGCCTGAAAAATGAAATGTTGAAAAAGAAGCCTACAACTCTTACCTACTTATAAAGCCATTCTATCTACTATAAAAATTCCCTATTTGCTAACAAGGGGGGGGGAGGGCAATTGGGGAGAGGAGGGAGACCATTTGGGAGGGTTCTCACCTAATGCGCATGAGTATTCTGCACATCCCTTGGGCAAACTTCTCCTGCAACTTGAACTTTACCTTGGAAATAAGAACATTGTAACCTGAACATTTGTACCCTCATATTAAGTTGAAATATAAAAAAAAAAATCACTACTTGGCAAGACATTGAAGTTCTTAAATTTGAATTTCTTTAGTTTATAATAGTCCGTCACTAATAATGTAGAGTTTGAGTATTAATTTGTAATTTACTTGTAGTAGAGAAACAAACCCCAGACTGTTCATGTTGGCCGGTAATCAGGACTTACAAGCTAAAGAAAACATAGAAGACTCTCCACTCACCTTGCTGGGTCTATAATCCAAGTTCCTTTTTTGTATCATTCACAAGAAACAGTTCCCACCAAACTGCTCCATAGTCAAACAAAGTTGTGCAAAGCCTGGGTGACACTGTCACTGGGCTTTGGGACTGCAGGATGGTCAGAACCTGTACTTGCAGGCACTGTGCTTCCTGCAAAGAAGAGCCTACAGCTTTGGCCACGCAGGCTGGTTGATCCGGGGACCTTGCCTTCTTGCCTGATACATCTCAGTACGACTCATGATTCATAAAGATACTGGAAAGGCTGCCCTACTGTCCTCCTGGGGAAGTTGCTGGCAGGACGCAGTCACTGAGAGCATCACCTACTTTCATGTAATCATCCCTCACTGGACTGAGCCTTGAGTGCATCAGAGGGCTGACCAGACAGTTACAGAAATGAAAAATAAAGATCAAAGGTTCCAGGCTGCAGGATGCAAAGGCTTAGAATTCTACACTAGCAAGAGCAGCATTTCTAGAGAAGAAGAAAGGAATACTTCTCTATTGGCTTTTGTTAGGTTAGGCCATGATATGAGGGAATATTGGACTCTTACATTGGGACCCTCCTGGTAATTAGTAATAAGCACTGACTCCCCCCCGCCACTGCCCCTACAAAAAATAACAATTAGGAGAGCACTTCCTTGTCCACTGTAATGCTAAAGTCTTGAGGTTAAAGTCATTTCTCTCACCACCGGGTTTACGGTGGGAATACTCAGTCACGGCCCATTTGCCAATGCATTTGCAACTTCATGAAACAAAGTCACGTAGACAACTGAACTTAAAAAAAAATAGCATGAAACTTGAAGATGGAAAAGTATGATGACTATTTCTTCGTGACCCACTGAGTCAGCATAGATAATCCCAAATTTAGGTCAGTTATGCAAGGAAACCTAAGGCCATGTCCTGAGTTAGTTCACCATTGAAGAGTTCGCTCTGTGCACACACCATCATAAACACGTGTGCCGGCTCTTATTTGGTTCAGTGTGATGCATCTGGAAATCCCCTTCCGCTACATGTTCAAAAAGAACATCTCCAAGTAGCTCATAATTACTATCTATGTGATTTCTATCCTTTTTAGTCACAGTCTTTATCACCAGTGGAAAATTAAAGATAATAAATTAATTTTAATTCACCATCAATCTATGACCAACCAAGCCAATGGATAAATCGAAAGTGCTGACAATGGGGAAAATGCAGCTAAGTTAAACAAATGAATGTGCCCAGTGGATATTTTTAGTCATAAACCATATCAGTAAATATATCTACGCGATGCTCTCAAGGGTGTCCAACCTTTTCTTTTTCCATTTCACAGTGGAAGAAGTTGTCTTAGGCCACACGTTAAAAACACGAACACGAACAAGAGCTGAGGACCAAAAGAAAACATCTGTGCATAATTTTCACGATGTCCAGCACCACAGATAAGCAAAACAGGCCTCACATAACCTTCCAGCAGCCAAGGAGCTGCAGGTTGGACACCCCTACCACACCATACCGCAACAAATTCCAACATAGCACTGCCTCGACTTCTCAAAATGAGTAAAATCAAACTAGGGAACTAAAATCCACATAGAATTCTTATGACAGATTCAATTTCCATTTTCAGCCCCTCGCTTTTTTTTCTTATTTCTCTTCGTGTTGTCATCTGCCCAACATACATTCATGCGTTCATTTATTCCACCCAAATTTATCCACATGCTGCTGTTGGCACTGGGGCAACAAAGACACATGTTGTACACTTCAGGGGGACACAAAAGGCAAAAATATCATCTGCCAGCCTACAAACACACGCTCAGGTGCATGTGAAACAGAAGTTTAGAAGTATGGAGAATTCAGCCAATGTACTGCTTCAGTTTCCCTGGGAGCACATGAAGTTATCTCCGCCTACCTACCTACTGACTTCTCACTGGCTGGGAACTATCCCGGCAATTATAAATAGGAAACAAGTATTAGTTGATCCAGCTTTCCATTTATCCATTTATGCTTTGCTGCACTGTTTGCCTAATCACTGAGACGAGATGCCTAAAGAAGGGCATGAATGTCAACCGGACATCATAGATGTCAAGTTCGGTGTGTTTCATTCTTCAACCCTTCACCCTCTCTTGAAACCTTAATGAAAAAAAAAAAATTAACTGCAGTACTCTGACCACAAAGCACTTTGATCTGTAGTCATTTACTTAGCAACAATTCAGCTTCATTTGTATGACACTAAAAGCAGCCATCCCATAAGGCTTTCTTAATCAACTAGCCCAGCAGCTTTCAATAAAGAGATTAACTGCGGAATTTTAAAAGGGCAAGCTGGTCAGTCCATTCTTATAAATTCCACATGAACCAATCTTGCAAACCATGGTGAACTTTTCTTTACCTCACTGAAGAATTCTCTTACATACTCAGATCTCAGTGAATGGACCAGATAAATGCATAGTACGTTTTTTATTCTTTAACGAATCTTATACCAGGACATCACTTTAAAACCATAAGAGACGTGGCAACATTTAATAAAAAGTAATGGCTTACCATAAACACTATGTTCAAAAGTTTAATTTCTAAAATACCAAAGAAAATAATATAATAAAAAGTAGGCTTACCATAAACATTATGTTCAAAAGTTTAATTTCTAGAATAGCAAAGAAAATCCATCCTGGGATAACTTTACCACCAAAATGGCCCCATGGTCAGCATTCTGGACTCATCGCTTTTTTGAATCTCTGGTGAATTTCTCTTATATATTATGGAAATATATTACAAAATGTATTTCTATTCTTCATGTTACGGAGGGAATAAGTGTAAGCATATGAATGAAATTTTTTTAAATTTTTATTCACTGACTTTGTTAATGTACTTGGTAGGAGATGCTTCTTCTTGGCAGGTAAACTGGCTCAGCTCCCCCACTGTCATAACAGTGTGGCAAAATACTAGGATGATGAGACAATGTAATTTAACAACAAAACAGGGCAATGAGACGTCAACAATAACAATGAATGGCCATGGGAACTCATGGTACAGACTAGGAGCCAGGTACCTGCTAACTTCTTCATATACACCATTTCATTGAATGCTCCCAACAACGCTAGGACATAGTTTTGCTTTCAATTTGCAGGTGAAAATAATAAGTCTCTGAAAGACTGAGGAACCCGTCCAATGTCATGTAATTGGTAAAACATGTAGGACAAAAGGCAGGAAGCTCACGTTTGGCTCCAGACTCAATGCTCTGAAAGCCAGTGAGCCAAATGTTTCCATCACATAATTTTATTAGTGAAATCATTTGGAGCATGCAGTCTCAATGGGTGCACATTTATAAATTATGTAGATGAAAGACTAATATGAAATGCGCCAATATTTCGTGTATATTTATAAAATGTACACAAATAGAAATAAAAAGGCATGATATCGGCATCAATAGAACAGGTTATCTTCAGCATCCTCCGCTGGGGTACAGGGAGCCCGTTTTATAAACACCGTCTATAGTATAAAACAAGTAAACGTCTTCATAACTTTTCTTTTCCCACATTTCTAGAATATAAGCTTTTATAATAAGGGAAACAAATCATCTTATCATTAGTACTTGGAAAGTAAAGATGGCAATGAATTAGTACTTTAGAGTGATGCCACTGGTCACTTGGCTCGTTGGACGAGTAGGTGGTAACCAGAAGAGCAACACGGTAAAAACTCCATACAAAGGCTCAGGGACTATGAAGCTCTTAACAATCTCAGCAACTATTAAATTAAAGGGTCTTACCCAACAGTGGGAATAGAATGTGGGAACACAGCCAAACATAGCTGGGGAGGGCTGTAGAAAGAGGAGGGCACAGTATGGATCAAGGGAGCCAGGTTATGGAGGAGGTAATGGGGCTCAGAAAAGATGTAACCTATTTTATTGACGAAACCAGAAACCTGGAAAATAGGGGCTGCCAGGATAATCTTAGATTAACTGGCTGTCCTCAAGGGAGATAGGGAAGAAAACAGCTGACAGGCTTTGAAAAATTCCAAGGGAAACAATGTAATTCCCAAAAATGTCTGCCCTGGGGTGTAACAAGTCCCCTGGGGTTTATGGGGTGGCCCTGCTGGAGATGCACCTGGCCTCTCCAGGCCCAGCCCACTTTCCAGGACATTCCTCTCCTTGGTTATTTTCTGCTCAGAAAACAAAGAGGTTGGGCCAGTTTCCCCACAGGAGAACAGAAAAAAAATTTAAAAAGTTAGAACAGCCTTGATGCCTGTGGGGGTGAGAACAGGGAAGCGGGCAATGCAGGAGCATTCCTCCAGGTGGGTTATTCCCACAATTTGCCCTGTAACCATTCCCCCCCACCCCCTGTTGCTTATGTTTACATCATGGTTAGACATTTAAAAATCCGATCAAAATCATCAAACCCTAATTAGGAACATCCTATGTGTAAGGCACTCTGCTGACATGAGAAGGAATTTGAAGAGGGGACATGGAAGAGGCAATAAAACCCTTCAGATGCAGAGCGGAGAGAGGAGGTGAGAAGTCAAACATCAGAGAGGAGCAAAGAAAATATGAGCAGATGGAAGGAAGGAGCATCAGGCAAGCATTTGAAAGAGGAGAACCTGTGAGAGCAGGGATGAGGGGTGCAGAAAGGTAATTCCAAACAGAAATAACCCCAGGAGCGGAGGCTGAGAGAGGAAACCAGGCATCTAAGGAGATGGGAGGTAGTCTCATTTAGCAGGCGACGAGAGGTCTTCTCAGAGAGGAAGGGAGGATCATTCTACAGGAGATCCTAGGCAAGCACTAAAAGGGTCTTGGCATGCTGGGCTGAGTAGTTTGAAGTGATGGAAAAGGTATCTTTGAGTTATAAAATCAACATGATGCACAAAAGGAAAAAAAAATCTAAGAAAGAAATGTGTTGCCTTTTACGATCTGAGTACATTAATAACAAGGAGGTAGGAGAGTTCTACAATAATTGCCACTTATATTGGTCCTAATTAACAATGTTACTGGTGAGTATCTCAGGTACCATAAACCATTATGAAACACTGAGCATTTGCAATAAAATATTTCAATGCTCAAAGGCGCAATGGTCTCTGGCCAAGAGACCAACAGATGGGACCCTCTGTAAGCACACAGAGCACGTGAGAGTCAGGCCCTCTCCATGGAGGTCTTAAACTTGATCCACACGCTCCATGTCCTTTTATTTCCCAGCTAAATCATTCCAGGTTATGTAAATGAACTGTCTCCTCTTCATGGAGCCCTGCACTATTTAGAAATCTAAATAAATGTATAGATATGCAGGTCGAATGCTGGCCAGTGACAGAGAAGGGATGTTATCATTTCACAGAACGGAGGAACAACAAGTATCAGATATACTTGTATTTTCAGAGGGTTAAGTAAAGGTGAGGGAGACCTGTGCAAGAAGGAAGATCCAGTGAGCATCTCGGACCGGCGTCCACATGATTCTGCACATGCACACAGGAGCACGCTGCTAAGATTTAGGATATGAAAAGTCCGTAGACATTTTTAAGACCTCTGGCACATATTTCCAAAGTGCCTGCCTGTATGGTTTTACTTCAAAGTAGAAATATCATATCATAAACTATAATGTCCACATATATTTTTAAAAGAGCATTGAAAATTTCAGGAACAAAATTCAGTGAGCTTTTCCCTTAACTTCCTGCCATTATATTTGAGTACCATCTCTTCCTCTTTCCCTCCAACCCCTCAGTCAGGCTCAAATCCATCCATTTCTCTTCACGACCATTAGCGCTATGCGGGTAGTCCGAGCCACCATCACTTCTCTGCTGGCTTACTTCCAACGCCTCCTAGGGGCCTCCCAGCTTACCCTTGTTACTCTAAATAACTCTCCACCCAGCCTGAAGAATCTACTTTAAAAATCTGTCAAATACTTCACTGTGGCTCTTCACAACCTCATGACAAGGTCTACATGCTTCCAATCCCATCCCCAAACGACAGCCACCATGCTTCTGCCGCTCCCCTAACTTTACGTCCCCTGAGCATACCAAGCTACCTCTCACTCAGGACTCCTGTGCTTCCTTCCATGAGCTGAAAAGATTAGCACTGTGCCTGGCACACCCTTCTCACCCCTCACCACCTCACTGTTTTATTCTTTAGCACATTACTCTGCAAATTTCTGTCACTCATCGTTATCAAAAATTCCTTTCTCTGCCTTATTTATTTAACTAGTAGTTGCCTGTGTTCTCCAGGAAAGATATCAGACCCATTAAAGTACAGACTTTCTCAATATTGCCTCTCCAGAACCTTGAAAATACGCAACACGTTACAGGTTTTCAAAAAAAAAAAAGACATTTGTTTTCGAATGAATTATTATTAACTAAACCACATATTAGCACATTTATCCAATAAACATTTTTTACTGATGTGCCTCATTCTAATTTTCCAACAGCCATTTTAATATGATGACTCATTTATCCATTTGGATTAATAATTCCTTTCAAAAGTAATGTTCATAAGCTCCTGACTTTATAAATTGCAAAAGCAGAGGTTATTGATGGAAGAATGTATTTGACTAAAATATTATTGTCTTGACTGTGCAGAACATTCTGATAGTCACTGCAAGCCCAGGAAAAATCACAAGCAGCTAAAACGCACAAACAATGCAGACGTCCATGAAGGTAGAACTTGCAAAACCTTCTTTGCTGAGCACCACGCAAAAGGGACCAGTCTCTCCATCTCTGAAACCCATTTCAACACTTGATGACAATTCATTGCCAGTTTCCAACCACAGGGTGGGTTTGGAGGTCCATGCATCCAATAGTTAGTTTCCCAAGCACTGTCCCCAGGACAAGGTATATAACAGGGAACAAGATCAGTCCTTGCCTGCCTAAAGCTCCTGAAATATTCTAAGTGAGCACACCATGAGAAGTCTGTGTGTGCTGGGGTAGGTGTGAGGATAAAACCAGACACAAATACGCAGTAAGCCCTCAGTAAACCCGAATGTGCTCCATGTGTACATGACGTGTTGTTTCTTTATGGAATACGGTGTCTATTTCTACATGCTGAAGAAAAGAGAGCCATGATCAGGAAAGGTTTTCAAATTATGTAATACAGGAAATGGTGACATGAGCCCGTGGGTGTAAGTTTACTCAGTAGGAATATTAAGACAGCTCCAGGTATTGTAGAGAAGGAGTAGATTTGCTTCATCTTAAAGATCAAAACTAGGAACTAGTGATCATCAATTCACTTTGCTAGGTATAAAGGAGAAGGTTTCCATGATTCCCCGTGTGTAATGGGCTATTTCCTAAAGACTGGGAACAAGCTGGTCATCCCTTTTAAGGTTAGAGCCAGTTCTCATCTTTGGGGTGTAAACACTTTGAAATCACCCAGAAAACTTGAACAATACCAAGTCTAACTCGGTTAACTCATCCTACTGCTCTCTATGTCTCCAAAACATGATTTCAATGCGAATCTGAGAACTACTGAGAGTAGCAGGAAGATGGAGGTAGCCCATTTCCACAGTTAATCTTGTGCTTTAGAAAAATATATTGGTATAGTAAAATATTGGAGGAAATCTAATCCCTAATGGGAAATGTAAAATGCATTAAATAATAACATGCTTATAAAATCCAGAGATAATCATTCATGGACAGCCACTAATGATGGTGATTAAGGAAGATGACTTTAGTTCAAACAAGCAAATGATTAAGCTTGAGACTATAAAATGTTAAAGGGCCCTAATTAATAAAGTAGCAAATTTTTCATCTCAGCCTGCTTTGTAGAACATAAATATGTGAATCATCCTTCTAGGATAGAGATGAATGATCTTCATGTTCTAAAATTCGGCTGGGGCAGAAATCACTGCCTAGAAACCAGAGAGCCATCTCAAGAGGTCTACCCAAAACCCGTGACAAGACTCAGGGCACAAATCAGAACAGGAGGGGTAGAAACTGGATGAACAGGAAAATCCAAACTCCCAGATTTTCTCAAGAAAGTTTCCTCAGTCTGGCTGCCTGTCATAAATTTCAGTTCCATATGTATCTTACTGAATAAATAATGACATTTGTAATTTATCTTGAAGATCTACTTTTTCATCTTCCTTTAAATCCATTCAGTCATCAGCTGCTGGTGAATTATCATGCCCATATTCAACTCACTGGGGATAATGACTTTGCAGTAAGAATCACTCTTTTTGTTACTTGCTGATTTATACAGAAGGGAAAAAGAAAAGAAAACATGAATCCCAATTCTTAAAGTCAGTAGCTTCCTCATAAGAGTATAAAATATTAAAGTTTAATCTAACAGAAAAAAACAAACAAGCAAAAAACAAACAAACAAAAAAGGCTCTCAAGTGAGTCCTTTCCAAGGGGGTGCTCTGTGATTAGTAGAGGCACAAGTGAAATGTAATTCTGCTGTGAAATGTAATTCTGCTGTGAATTTAGCACCACCTGACGTCGCAGGCTGCAGCAGTGCTCGGGGAGCTGAAAGGTCCGTTAAGAAAAAGCAGCAAAGCAGACCTTGGAAACATCTACTCTTCCTGCTCCAATTGTTCTCCATTTGCAGACTTAGAAAAACGTGACCAGAAGAGCAATCTAAACTCTGTGATTCTACGTTACATTCATAGAAGAACCTGTTCTCTTTGTTAACCATACGTAAACATCTCCATCAGACAGGCAGATGTGCACTTTGCATGTTCCCTTCCAATGCCAAGGGTGTATTGATGTCACTTCAGTTAATTTGATGCATTAATTTTCGTTAAGAGTGCAAATTTTGGAAACAGACCATGTGGGTTTCTATAAAGGCTATATCATAACCTGTCTGTATGGCCTTGGACAAGTATTGAATCTATTGTGCCTCGTTTTTTCCAACTCTGTGAGGACAATGACATAATAATAAAGAGGATTATTCTGAAAATTAAGTGAGTAAATATATATGAAGCCCTCAACACAGCCTGGCACAGATCAGCATAATGCACATGTTAATTAGTAATCACAGTAGTGGTACTGGTAGATTAGATTGGAATTAAATAATACAAGCATATCAACTTGTATAAACTTAAACCCTGAATCACATATGGGCGTTGCATGAAAAAAAGCCTTCTAATCATTCCTAGCTTGCGTTTTAGTCTCTATGTTAAATTCATGTCTAATGTAATTCACTGAAAAATCAGACTAAACAAACTCAATAATTTCACTTCGGGTATGTATATCTATTTGACTTCTGGGATAAAGTGAATCGTAAGAGTCACCGTGACTCGACAGCTTTTAATTGAAGAATTCTACCATTAAAGGTCAATGGAATGGGACACTGATTATACTTTCTGGCTAAGGGGATGACTTCAGAGACCACATCGTATGTAGCACAAACAACAACTGATACGTGTTTTGGCATCATTAAAATAAAAGTTAACATGTTAAACACAGCAGAAAATATTACATGGAAAGAGCTTTGACAGCATTTGTCAGCTTGAACATTTTATGGCAGCAGCACAGCTTGTTAACAGGCAATGAAAGACGGCTCTATTAAGCTCAGGGTGGTGCTGAAATAGTTTCACACAGCCCAGACTCATTTTCCCTACCACCAAGTGAGGATGCCCGTTGAGAAAGGCCATCACGGAGAGGAGGTCTCTGCAACTCATCGGTATTAATTGTAATGAGGAAGACATTTTATTGCCACCTGGTGTTGCCATCTACCTAGTAACCCTCACAGCTGTTTTGATTAATACATGGACTTACATTAAAAAGGACCCGTGCTGCACTTTTACCAGACAGAGCTTCCTTCTTAAATTCCAAATAAAACAGAGCTTCCTATAAATTAAGAATGGATCCTATTGAATTCCACTGCTCAGAATTCAAAAGCCAACCTGGAAGGAGGGGAATGAATAAAAGCATCCTACCTTTCTGGAGATAATAAAACATGGTGTCATCAACAAATTCTCCTCTTAATTGAAGCTCAAGTCTTTGGTGTTAAGTGAAACCCTGGAAACTACTGGAACACGAACAAATCTAGGGGAACAAGTGTTGCTCTGGTAAAGAGTATTAAAGGAATCCCACAAAATAGAGCAGACGGAAACCACTGCATGGGGAAGAAAGTGATGACATCCAATGTAATAACAGAGTGGGTCAAAAATACTTCACACAAAGAACTTTCTGAGGCATCCATTTTATAAATCCCTTTGACGAATAGGAGCTACAGAATCCAAACCTTTCCCAATAAGTAATTTTATAAAATTCTACTTAGTACCCAGCACAGGGCAAATTTTATCTGTTGAATTTAGCCACTTGTTCTTACAATGATGTAAAGCGATTTCAACAAAATTAGATTTTAACAGGTAACTATGAAATTTTAGTATTAAGAGGAAGATTTAAATCGTTTTCATTATCAATTAACATTTAGTGAACACCCACTGAGTGCAAGGCATTGTATTATGTGTTCTGGAGCCTATTGTTAGGAGAATAATTCATCTTTCTTCCCATAATAGAATTGCAAAGCAGTCTCTAAATTTTTTCTCTGGGGATAGAACAAAATAAAGTAGTAAACAGTTCAAGGAAGCAAAAGCTCCATATATACTATAGGGAAAGCCAGGCTTCATTTAGGACAGGAGTCACAAACTCAGATGCCCACAAAGACTAGAAAGGTCAGGAGGTGTTAACTGGGCTGGGTATAATAGAAGATAAATAGGCAGGAAGCCTCTCATGACTACAACCTGCAAGCCCTAGTTAAGGTTTTCCTGTTAGTTAATCTGAACAAAAATTACAAAAAAGGTCAGAGGCTCTATTTAGCCTATAGTTTCCCAGTCTTTACTACTAACAACCCTGAGGTTCTAGAGCACATGTCCTCAAATTACAGCCTCCAGGCCACATGCGGCCTGCCTAGTACATTTATCCAGCCCGCCTGGTGTTTTTGCCGCTGCTGCCTGTCCAGCTTAGCAGCTGACTCGTCCCGGGGCCACAGTCCGGCCCTCCAACAGTCTGAGAGACAGTGAACTGGCCCCCTGTTTAAAAAGTTTGAGGACCCCTGTAATCTAGAGGCAAGAACATCAGCTCTGAGTTCAACAAATCTGAGTTTGGAGTTCACCTCTATTAGATAACACTTATGTGATCTTTTACAAGTAATTTACTCTTTTGAAGTTTCAATTTCTTCCTATTCAAAATTAAGATGGTAACACATGCTTGCCTTGAAAATGTTGTTGGTATACCCAAATGAAATACTGTAAATGAAAGGAATTAGTAAACTTTAAGAGAATGCAGTACTGTGAGGCCCATCATTATGATGGTAAGCCAGAGAATTATGTGTAGTGAGCATAAGCCAAAATAAAATGCATTAGCTATTTGTTATATTCTATAATGATAGGTATTTGCACTGCATATGACACCCATTTCAAAGAAGATAATTGCATATACAACTAACTATAATTACCCTGAAAAACACCTGCCTTCTACATAATTAGCCATGCCATTGGAATGGGAAATGCAAGTGATAATAAACTTGATGAATGATACTCAAGATCTGTCAACAATAGGAAGAACAACATTTGCCCTACCGACAGGAGGGAGAAATTGACTCCTTCCTAATTGACTAATTGTTTTATTTACTGTCAGCAACTATATTTGTTTATTTATTTTATTTGGGGGTCTAAGTCAAACACTGAAGTAAAATATGTAATTTTCAATATTAATATCTGAAAACATTTTGAGAATCATAAATGATTTTAAAAATTGGGATTAATTTTGTATAATTCCTTTAAAAAGAAATTAAAAAACTGTATTGAACGATGCTAAAGAAAATCTAAATCAATAGTTACATAATTGGGACGGCACCTGTGGCTCAAGGAGTAGGGCACTGGCCCCACATAACAGGGGTGGCAGGTTCAAACTTGGCCCCAGTTTAAAAAAAAAAAAAAAAAAAAATATATATATATATATATATATACATATATTTATATATATAAAAAATCTGTTAGGGAAGAAGATTCAATATCAGAAAGACGTGCATTCTCCCTAAATTGAAATCAGATTCCATATAGTTCTAATCAGAATATTGGCAGGAGTTTTCTTTTCTTTAGATTAGCTGGTTCTATAACGTATAGATTCTATAAAGTATAATGTAACAGTAAAAGGCCTTCAAAACCTACATGCTCTGAAGGAAGAAAAAGATAAACCAAATACTAAGATTGTTATATACAACTATAGTTATTTTTCTCCAGATTCAGATAACAGAACAATAGAAGAGAATACAGTACAGAAATAACCATGACCATATAAGAAAACTTGATTCATAGCAAAGCGGGCATTGCAGATGGGTGGGAAATAGATGGAGTAATCAATAAATGGTAATGAAAATTGGATATCCATATAGAAATAAATGAAAACACATGTTCACTTTACAAACAACATTAAAAAATCACAAGTGGCTTCATGAACTTATAATAGGGAAGAATTTCTTAATCAATACACACAAAATATTACTATAAAAGAAACAGACTGTAGACAACATGGCCTTGTACTTAGAAAACCTAAGAGTCCCCTCAAAAACTGTTACAACTAATAAACAAATATACTGAAGTTGTAGGATGCAAAATAAATATACAAAAATCACCAGCATTTCCATACACCAACAGCAGACAATCTGGAAAAAAAAAAAAATCAAGAATGCAATCTTAGCCAGGCTGGATGGCACATGTCTATAATCCGAGCATTCTGGGAGACTGAGGTGGGTGGATTGCTTGGGATCAGGAGTTCGAGATCACTCTGAGTAAGAGCAAGACCTTGTCTCTAAAAAGTAAAACCAGCCACTTATAGTGTAGTGACCCATGCCTGAAGTCCCAGCTACTCAGGAGGCTGAGGCAAGAGAATGTCTTGAGCCCAAGAGTTTGAGGTTGCTGTGAGCTACAATACCAGGGCACTCTAACCAAGATGATAGAGTGAAACTTTGTCTCAAAAAAAAAGAAAAGAAAAGAAAAGAAAGAAGGAAGGAAGGAAAGAAAGAAAATAAAATGCAGTTTCATTTACAACTGTTGCAAAAAACATAAAATACCCAGCAATAAATTTAACCAAAGAGAAGAAAAATCTCTACCATAAAAATTACAAAATACCAATGAAAGAAATTAGAGAATACAAAAAAAGGATTTTAAAACAGAGATCCCTTGTTCATTGATCAGAAGAATACTTCAGAATGTCCATACTACCTAAGTGCATTCTAGATTCAATGCATCCCTATCAAAATACTGATCACTTTTTGCCCAAAAACAGAAAAAAAAACCCTAACATGTTTGGGAAACTACAAAATACCCCAAATAGCCAAAGCAATCCTAAACAAAAGAACAAAGCTGGAGTTATCACACTATCTGACTTAAAAATACAATATAAACCTGTAGTGACCACAACAGGATGGTATTAGCACAGAAACAGATAGATAGACCAATGGAATGGAATACAGAACCCACAAACAGATCCAGGTATTGACAACTAACTCACTTTAAACAGAAGTACCAAGAACATACATTGGAAAAAAGACAGTCCCTTCAATAAATATTGCCAAGAAAACTGGTATCCATATGCAGAAGAATAAAACTAAACTCCTATCTATCAACAGGCACAAAAACCTAATCAAAACGTATTAAAGACCCAAATGTAAGACCTGATATTACAAAACTACTTAAAAAAAAATGGGGGGAAATTACTTCAGGTCCTTGGCCTGGGCAAAAATTATTTAAGTAAGACCTCAAAACCCTGGGCAACAAATGTAACATTGGCAAATGAGATTATAGAAAGCAAGAAAGTTCTACACTAAGGAAACGTCAATGGAAGGAAGAGACAAGGTGTAAAATGGAGAAAATAGTTTGAAACTTTCCATCCAGCAAGAGCTTAAACAAAATATATAAGGAACTCACTCAATAGCAAGAACACAAATAATTCAACTCGAAAATAGGCAAATGATCCAAATTGGCTTTTCTCAAATGAAGACAGACAAAGGGCCAGCGGGTATATGGAAAAAAATTCTCAGCATCACTTACCATCAGGGAAAGGTTACTGAAAAATCACAATGAGACGTCCTCTTACCATAGTGAAGATGGCTGTTGTCAAAACCAACACAAACAAATGCTAAGGACATGGAGAAAAGGGAACTCATACACTGCTGGTGGGAATGTAAATTAACAGTCATTACGTTATCCAGGAGACAGTGGCAGGAATATTCATATAAACAGTTAGTTATCGAAAATGTAAGAACAGCAGCTCCAATTCCTGCTAGAGTAGAGTAGATAAATAAATCCCACGTATTCATTTAATAAAATGCTCTGGCAAACAGAAAATAAGTCAACTATGCTATAGGCGTCAGCATGGGTGATATGACACAGACCACGGCATGAAACGTCTTAAAATAATTAAATACCATTATACTGGTATAAAGTTCAAGAAAAAGGTCAATCTAACAAAATATTGCTTTTGGATACATATCTAGGTAGTACAGCTATAAATAAAACCATAGAAGCCATTTACAGAAAATTCAGTATAGAATTTATTTCCATGGAGTAGAAAAGGCAAAAGTGATTGGTGAGGAGCATGGAATATTTAACAAAGTTGTGATAATCTTCTATTTCTTAACCTGCATGGGGTAAGCACATAGTGCTTGCCTATGTCTATGCAAACTGTATAGTTTAAAGTGTATACATATACACTTTAAATCATTTATGTCTACGATAAGTTTTATCATAAATACCTTTTAAAGAAGAAATGATGGCCAAAGTCTGTTAAGTTTGTGGTAAATGAAGAAATTACTAAAACAGCTTGTTGTATGCATATATGTTAAGGCAGTAATTTTTCCTGAAACTGCACGGAAGGACAAATAATACGAGTTATTCACTCCATTCCTTCATGAAATTTAAATTACAAAGGACAGAGAAAAATAATGAAAAAGCAATAGTCAATGGGGGGGGGGAGATGTTTTAAAATGTCTTCCATTTAGAGCTGTGTCAATATTCCAGATAATATAATATATATAATATGTTATATACATAATGCTTCTTTTAGAAGCAGAAAAACAAATGTATTTGCTCCAAGAGGTGATAAAAATCAACTGATGTTTCTCATGTAAATCATACCTAGAGCAAACCGTCCTCAATTTGATGAATCATCCTCTACCAAACTTCTTTAAAAAAAGAGCTAAAGGGCATCATTTTATTTCTACAGCACACGTTTAAAAATATGGTAGAAAGGGGAGAGTTTTCAATTTGGAAGATGCCAGGGAGAATGGATAATTGTCATTTACACAAAATATAAGTAAAATGCCTTCCAAAGGACAGAAATGACGGATATATACTTAAACTTTGCCTACTTGCAACCTGAGCAAAATGTACTATGAAAATATTTTTAGAAAGAAATGAAGAGCAAGAAGAAGGAAGGAACATCAAAGTTTACCACTTATCATTATAGGACATACTACCCTAAAGAATTAAAAATAAAGTTGAAACAAAGCCAGAAGTCCAATCTCTAAGCAGAGATCCCCAGAACCTGCAGGAAATATAATGAGTGCATTAATCTCATCAAGTAATTGTCAGTGCTATAGGCATTATTAGCCTATTAAGCAAACAGAATATTTTCTCTTTTATATTTTGTTAGGGAGAGTACAGCGGTTACAGAGGCAAATTTTGATCGGCATGTTAATTGTTTTGTTTGGATTTCCACATGATTGGAAGATTATGTCTATATGTTAAAGGAAAGAAGCCAGCAGAGAAGGAAAAATGAAAGATGCAAGAGAATCTTTAACTGATAAGGCAAGTTCTAGAATGAGGAGGTGGGAGGCAGTAGTATAAAGATCACCCACAGGTAGGGAGAAAAGAGATGGTACCTGAGGGAGAAAATGATGGCTGATAACTTAAGTAAGACCAACTATGTCTTTGTAAAAAAACAGTGGCACCCAAGGATGACTCAGTAGGTCCCTGGGAGCACTGGGAAATCTATGAAATTTAGCTAAGAGACTATTTTTGATTATCAAAATAATGGGTGGGCTCTATCAGCACTGAATGACTAGGGACCCACGCTGCTAAACATCCTGTAAGATGCAAGAAAATCTTGCAGAATGAAGACTTAACTTTATTCCAAATGCAAAAAAACATCCGGGTTGAGCCCCACCAGGAGCCTTCAGCTTCCTCTGTGCTTTATGCTGACTTTGGTTTCAATTATGGTGCAGTGAGATAATTAGAGCACAATTTCTGAGACTCATAAAACTTCCACCTGTGAAGTACATAACTTTGTTATAAATAAATAAAACACAATTCATCTTGAATTTTCCTAAGGCAGGGAGTTATTTATAATTTCATTTTCTTACAAATTTGAATCCCAGGAATCCATTGTAACAAAGGTTCTATTTGTCCACCTCTTTATTTGTTGAGCTTCAGGTGAGGAGAGGGGCGGAAACAGTAGACCTTGGCCTCCGATGGACATGTAAGCCTTTAAAGAGCTCATTTCTATTTAAACTTCTCCTGGTGCCCTATTTAGAGAAGAAGACTGGAAGAAGGAAGCAAGGAAGCTTTAAAGATATCAACAACATACTCCATTCCTCCCTGGACACAGGGCTTTCCATGTTTTAAACCATTTTTCACCATTAAAGACTGAAACAGTGACCATCCCCTGATAAAGTCTAATTTTAAGAACATTAGGAAATAACTTAAATCCCTAGAAGCTATAAAACCTGTCTAAATAAGCAACTCAACTTTCTATATTATAGTTGATCAACAAAGCCACCAGTAGGGAGGTAGTGTTTATAGAAGAGCTAACCCCGTTTTGAATTAAACTATAAAGATAAAAAATCTAAATTTTTTACGTAGCTATCAACATTTAAATTCAGTCATGATTTATAGTAGCTGTCAACAGTGACTAGTTGGCTGGCTTTTCCTTTATGAGACTAGTATCAAAATGTTGCCTACATGCCATAAATTATCTTGTTTGCATTTAGGATCAGAATTGGAAGGGAAATTAAGAAAATTTTCTCTGTGGGCAGTGAGGTTTAACATAGAACCTAGGGAATCAGAGCATCTACATTTCCCTGGGGCCAATGTATTAACTGCAATAAACTTAATAAAATTTTCAATACCTATTCTTAGCTAGTCTGTCTCAGGTTCAAAGTTTAATCAAGATCATCAAGAAAGGAAATCACACAGGTGATTTTATCCAAGTTAATGCCTGTAAAGATCTCTAATGTTTAACAAAACACAAATCCAACAATCTCCCCCTTGCCATACATAAGATATCAAAATAACGCAGCCGTGAACTCTGATGACTCTAACTGGAGGCAGTTTACCCCCTGACACTTCAGTGCTATGAAAAGAAATTGTAAAGACATGCTGTCGACTTTTTCTACTTTTTAAAAAATTTCAGAATATAATGAGGGTATACACATTTCCGTTACATATTTTGCATCTGACTATTTTATGTCCAAGTTACAAGTGTGCCCTTCACCAAGAAAGTGCTACATATTGTCAACTGTTGAGGGAGAACCCCTACGTTTTCCAATGTTACATAGTTTGACTATGATACTAAGTCATCACTTAATAAATACATAGCAAATAAACATACACACGTATCTCTTGTTTGCCATCATGGCGTCTAGATTCTGGTCAGTAATTGTGTTAAATTCAAGCTTTTATATTCTTTTCAGCCTCTTTTTTTGACTTCTTTTTTTTTTTTTTTTGAGAAAAATGAGACAAAGAGAAAAACCTCTATAGACTCCAGCTAATTATATTGGGATTTTTTAGTATGTAGAATATAACACACATATAACTCTCACATGTATTTTGGATGAACAAACTGGAGCTTTCTAGTATCTAATACGTAAAACTTCATGCATGTAAATTTCCCTTGGAATTTTCTCTATACCTTTAACAATTATTTTTAACGCAGACCCAAACAAGGAATAAATATTTCTTCTGATAGAAAAGTATAATAAAGTAAAATTTACTGAAATTGTTTCTAGAGAAAGAAATGACCTAATAGTTTGGGAAGAAGGTGAATAGGAAGTTATAAAAAAAGATCTTCTGTAGCCAAAATAGTCATCTATCAAGAGTTGTTTTGTATAGTTACAAATTTCCTTAAAGCTCTGCATTTATTTCTCCTGAGTCCAAGGTGTCTATTCCAGAGACTGTCTGATATTTTTTGTGTTTTGAGACAAGAGTCTCACTCTACTGCCCAGCCTAGAGTACCTCATGGTGCTCTAGCTAATGGCATGGAATGCAAAATTCCTAAAACCCATGGCAACAGCCCAGCTCATTGCAACCTCAAACTCCTGGGTTCAAAGAATCCCAAACAATCCTGCCTCAACCTCCTGAATAGCTGGGACTACAGGTGCCAGCACAAAGGCCGAATAATTTTTATATTTTTAGTAAAGAAGGGGTGTCATTCTTGCTCAGGCTGGGTGCAAATCCCTGAGCTCAAGTGATCCCCCCATCTGGGCCTCCTAGAGTGCTACGATTATAGGCGTTAGCCACTGTGCCCAGCAAGAGAACGTCTGATTCTTTTGTGAGGGCACTGACCATCCATTTTGCCATCAATTTCAAAGTGAAAATGTAGAAACTTTAAAATATGATTTAACATTAATTAGGTATTTTGCATTCCATGCCATTAGCTAAGACATTTAAATACTTCCCATTCAGTTTATTAGTTGCATATTTTCAATTTGAAGCACTTCATTAGGAATGCTGTCTACATGGGGAATATTTTAACATGGGACTCACAAGACTACATTATAAATGCATTTGCCATCACAGTATTCCAAGCCAAGGACACTGAGGCTCTGTGATGATGCCTCAACTGGCCAGGAGCTGAGCCGGAATTTAAATCCAGGTCGTCCGATGTTAAGTACCTTTCATTACAGAACTCGTCTCCCTGATGAGATTTGGGGTTGTTAATGAGATTGAGACACCTCTATTTTCCTCTGTGCAATTAATTTTTTTCCTATTAAACGACGGTTGAAGCAATGAACAAGTGTAAAAAGAAACAAAACTATAAACGCATCAAGTCCTACTTGGTGACCATCTTCACTGTCACACAGATCACAGCATCCCAGGAGTCAGAGTAAAGCAGAGTGTCCCAAGCAGACAAATGTGCCCAACAGGACAGGATTGGCGTTTGTTCCAACTCTCTAATAATTTATTTGAACAATACTCAGAAGAGATAGCCTGTTTACCAGTCACTGCAAGAGTAGCTAATGCTTATCAAAAGACAGATTTTAATCAAATGCCTGCTTACTGCATAAACTTGGATCAGATTTGAATGTATCAAAAACTGTTAGCCAAAATCCTACCCCACCATCAGTCTCTGCCTCTTAGAACTGCCCTTTTCTGTATTCTCATCATTTTTCTTTTCTAAGACACAGACAATAAGAAGCTAAAGATTTCTTCTCAAATGTTTTGTCCAGAACAAAGTGAAAACCATTCATATCTACGCCTTTCAGTGCACACTCAGAATATGATATGCAATTGTACATGTATATACTTTTTTCATAAATGACATTTGCTATCTTCTTTGCCTAAGGCGACAAATGCTACCCAGTATTTCCCTCACAGAAACACATTATTTTTAAAAATGTTAGCTGGATATTTCATTTTCTTTTTTTTAACCACCTTTCAGATTTTATGGATTAGAGTTGAAAAGTCAACACTTAAAAATAAAGTACGGTTTGGAAATGGTTATCTATAAATATGAGTTCATTATTCCCCTTTGACAGCCACAAGTAAAGTCAACAAAATATTTTTGTCCGAGTTTGACATGAAGAAATATTTTCCAGATGACCTGGAGATTATGGACTTTCTGCAAAAGCAATTTCATTATAAATAAATGTATATGTACACACAGGATGGCACTACCCAGTCTGTAAATGATTTTGCTCCCAAGTAATTTGTTTGTAAGTTTCTTCTAAACCTTGACATTGGGGGGGGGGGCAGGGAGTGAAAGAGAGAGAATGTAGATATTTTCAACCAGCATTTTAACTACATTTCCACTGCTTAAACTATGTCCATGGACCAGCAGCTCCTGGAAGCTTATCAGCAATGGAGACTCCCAGGCTCCAAGTTGGCCTACTGCACCTCAGTCTGCATTTTAACAAGATCACCAGGTTAATGCAAGACATGACACAATCCAAGAAGCACTGGCCTGTCACCAGCACTGGCTATCTGCAACATCTCCCCATGACTTCCCAAGTGCTCTAGCTTTTCCAAAACTGATGTTACCTACAACTACTGAAAAGCCCCCCTCAACTACACATACAGCCTCAATCCTGTCTCCACCCCCTACCTTTTCCCCCCTAGTACAGAAACCAATCCCAGCACAAAGGAAATGGAAAGCTCATTACATGGTCATCAAATCGAGTAGACAAGAGCTGTGTTACTCAGACAGATCTGCTCTCGATTTTGTACCAGACCCTAAGGGATAAGTATAGATATTAAGAGTCTTCTTTACAAATGATGGCAGAGAGTTTACATTTTCCTATCTACTGAATCTAACAATAAAACTCAGGCGCCTGTGTTTATTTCCCTTTGTATGCAATTTTGTAAACTAAGGTTTCTGTATTTTTATGAAAGATTCAATCTGAAATGGATTAGGAGAAAAAAGAACAAGAAGAGGTGAGAGGAAGAGCAAGAGGAAGAGGATCAGGTGGTGAAACACCGCACCACCAGATGCAATCCCAGCAGAGAGCCCATCCAGTGGGCAGCTAATACTGCACTCAGTGAGAAGCTGAGAAGCTTCTGAGAGCCCAGAAGCTAAAATGGGCTGAGCAGATGAAAGAGCAGGAGATCACCATGGCCTTGTAGTACAGCTTAAAGTCTGGTATGCTAATGCCCCTGGCTTTGTTTTTATTGCTAAGAATTGCCTTAGCTATATGGGGGTTTTTGGTTCCATACAAAATGAAGAATTATTTTTTCCAGGTCGTGAAAGTATGGTGTTGGTTTTAGTAGGGATGGCATTGAATCTGTTGATTGCTTTGGGAAATATAGACATTGTACTAGACTGTTTATCGCAACTCAATTTACAATTGCCAAAATGTGGAAATGGCCTATATTCCCACCAACCCAGGAATGGATTAACAAGCTGTGGTATATGTATACCATGGAATACTATTCAGCCATTAAAAATGATGGAGACTTTACATCTTTTGTATTAAACTGGATGGAAGTGAACACATTCTTCTTAGTAAAGCATTACAAGAATGGAGAAGCAAGAATCTCATCACTCAATTCTGATATAAGGACAATTGGTGACCTAGCACAGGGTTGGGGGGGAGTCACAGGGTGTGACACACCTCTTGGGGATAGGACACAATGATAAGAAAGACATTACCTAACAAATGTAATCAGTATCACCTGGTTGGCTGTACACTCAATGAATTCCCCAACAATTAAAAAAAAAAATTAGGAGAGATTCGGGCTTGCTTATCTAGGCTGCTCATCAGTGGCAGCTCCTTAGAGAGGCAACTTCTTGTGTTCACTAGATGACAGCATGAGGCACTATTTTCTAGAGAGAAATGAAAATGCTTCTGCTTTAAGAAAAATAATTTTTAGTTTGAAGATTTCTTAAGGTCTATTTCAACCCTAAAATTATGCTCCTGATTCTGTTGTTGCCTTATTGTTGAAAAAAAAAATGTGCTGAATTGATTCAACTGCAGTTTTAAAAACAGTTTATTTGACAGGAGAATCAAGGAAAAGTTTTTCAGTTAAAACTTACAATCTGCACTATGTATGCCACAATGTAAGATTACAAGCCTGAAATTTAAGAAATAACAGAAGTCATTACCTAGGAAAGAGAAATCCTTACCTGTAGTTGTGGGGGAATATACAAAGAATGAGAAAGACAGCGGGGGAAGGAGGGCAGGGAGGAAAGAAGAAAAGAATAATGTGATGTGCCTTAAAAGTGAGGCCCACAATAGAATGGAAACTGCTGGTAACAGTTAGGCAGGGGGAAGGTTGAAGATTTATTTGATCAAAACACAGTCATTAAAGATGGAAAATTAGCAAACCCTACCGTGATGTGACTCTAAGTAGGTGATAGAATGGGACAGAGCTGCTTTAGATAGGGTGACCTCATCATAGATTTTAGACTGTCCATTATAAGCATAAATTATCACCCCATGAAACTTCGACAGACTGGAGGCTGACCTGGAAATTAACAATCAAGCATATTGCAAAAAAAATTTTTAAATGAACCTTTTTGCTTATAAACAGCATGGTGCTGATTAGGGGAGAGAGCAAAACTGCTGTAATTTTTTAAATTGCTATTGTTAAAATAGCAATTAGCTAAACTAGCAATGAGAAGTGTAATACTTTACCTGCCTTAAAAATCACCCCTTACCCTGCCATGAAGGTTTGTTGATGAATACCAATGCCTACATGTAAAGTGTTAGCCATTGTACAGAAAAGAAAATTATGGAATTTGTTTTTGCAGTTCAATAAACTGTTAATTCATTGCCACATCTGATAATACTGTGGATACGCCCCAAAACTGAATCCATCACATGCCATCAAACATGTATCATCAGGTTTGGGTATAATGTTTGCTCTTTCCAGAAAAAATATTCCCAGATGGTTATTACTATTTGTGAGAGTCAGTATTCTCATCTAGAAAATACTTCTGAGTCCAAGTACTTAATATCATTTAAAATTCTGATATAACTATCTGAAATAGCATAATTTTTTTCTCAAAACATCCTGATTCTAATGGTTTACTAGCATTATTTGTTTTTCTTTCATGAATTAAAGCCCTTTTCCTTTACCTTGAGAAGTGATTTCTTTTTTATTTTTTTTGAGACGGAGCCTCAAACTATCCCCCTGGGTAGAGTGCCATGGCATCACAGCTCATAGCAACCTCCAACTCCTGGGCTCAAGCGAGTCTCCTGCCTCAGCCTCACAAGTAGCTGGGACCACAGGCACCCGCCACAACACCCGGCCATTTTTTGGTTGCAGCCATCGTTGTTTGGCGGGCCCGGGCTGGAGATTCGAGCCCGCCACCTTAGGTGTACATGGCTGGCGCCTTAGCCGATTGAGCCACAGGCGCCAAGCCTGCTGTAGCATTATTAACATCATTATTTTAGATCCTTGAAATGTTTTTTGTGGCACTGGTTTACAGAGTGGTATTTAAGAAAAATGGGATTCTACCTATATCCTTTCTATCTCATTAACAGACAAAAATGAAAAGGATATATTAGCATTCATAGAAATGTCTTGTTACTCTCTGACTAGGCTAACAAGTGATTGTGTATGGTAAATGCCCCTAAGATAGCTGAATTAACAGTTTATATTACTGCTGCTTGTAAGACAGTATGAATTTATGGGTTTATCTGAGTTTTAGGCCATTCTCATTATTAAAAATACAAAAACTTTGAGTTACACAAAAACTTTGAGTTACTATTAATGAAAACCTTACCACACTATGCAGAAATACTAAACTAGTATTCAATTATTCTTTGGATGCTTTGGTTGCAGGGTTTGGTTTAAAATTTGAGTTCATTTTTATAGGTTAGTTTTAAAAGAATTTTAGCCTTTATATTTTTAACTATTTAAATCAAGCCAAATGTTATTTTAAATGTAGAGAGGTGTATAAATGTACAGAATAGGTGGTTAAGAAGAACATGAGTTCTTTGTAGGAACTTTAGAGAAGAAAAATATATACACTATTTCAGTTCTTTAAGCTTCTGCACTGTATATATACTTAGTAATTGTGAGCTTGATTTTGTTTAAAAAATGTGTTCTTAATTTAGGTAATTTGCTACTTTAAAGCACTAAAACCTCTGATACCTGAAAAGTAAATGTAATTGATAATGGTGAAATAATACTGATACTAACTTAATAGATGTATAATGGTGATTTATGTATACTGGTTTAAAAATCCAGATATTAAAATACAACGTGGATAAAAAGCCAAGTTCTTGGACTGATTAAGGATTACATATATGACTTCAGGGAAATGAAATTGGTTGGTGTATGAATTATTTAAGGATAAGTACAATCCACAGGAAATTTTAATTGATGTATTCAGTTAATTATATTTTTTAAAAATACACTATACTGTATACCTTGTGTTTGTTTCCATTGACATAATGTGCTTTTAGGTTCTAGCTTAACAAAAAAATAAGCTATTCTGACATTAAGTACAGATAGTCCTTGACTTAAGGTGGCTTGACCGAAGATTTTTCAACTTTATGATGAGTTTTTCGGCATGTTAATGCATTGAATTATATTTTTGACGTGTGATGGCGATGCAATCCCATTATAATTCAAGGAGCATCTGTATAAAAAATGGGGAGTATTAATTTAGAAATGATTGCCAGCAGGAAATAAGTTAATCGTTTGTTTCATTTTATATTAGAAACTGAGTTTGTAGACTTCCATTATTTTTGAATTTTATTATTTTGAAACGCAGGAAAAATTGTTCTTCAAAAGCAGTGCTTTTTAGTTATTTGTATATTTTAAACTTAAAATTGAAGGACCTGATCAAACTTCTAAGTGCCAGAAGTTAGTGGAGTTAGTGGTTATTCATAATTTTACAGAGCAGTTGTGGCTCTGATAAACTTCATGAGGTTGTGAAGTACTGCTGGGATTCTCAATACTTGGATGAGAGTTTTTGGCTGATATTTCAAGAATAAGTAGGAATTTGTGAAGTGAATGGAGGAGCCTCTGAATAGTGAGCACTTCAGGTAGAAGAACAGGAGGAAATACAGGTGGAGGTCCCAGAACAGAATAATCCAGGGCATATTCAAGGAATTGACATGTAAGGGGCCAGTCCATAGAAAACTTAGCTATGAAAGACCTTTAAAAAAAAGACAGAATACTGAAAACCACCTCTTCAGAGTATTTTCAAGTAAGGGTGACCTTTCCATGAAGGTAATTTTTAAAAGAAGACATGATAAATGGAGTTGGCCATTTATTTGAAGGTAAGAATATTTGAGGTAAGCAGGCCCCATGACATGTCAGAGGCTAATAAAGGTCCCATAGGTTAAGAGACTGGTATAAGGGGCAGAAAAATGGTGTTAGAGAGCTAAAAGAATTTCCTTTTACTTAAAACGAGGTAGGTTCAAGTTTATCTGTAGGGAATCCCTCGGTCAATTTCAGATTGGTGTTTCTATTGCAACTTTAACTCTGTGATTATAATAGCTGAAAGAATTCCTGATTATTTTGATCAACATAACCTTTTGGCTCATCAGAGGCCTTTTCTCTCCCAGCTTTGGAGCAAGCAGCCTTTCCCAAAGATCCTGGTTCCTTATGGAGATTAGCATTTAGAAACTCAGGCTGGATGCTGGGTATGCTTGTTCCTGGGGTATTTTTAGGGCCTTTCATGTGTATGTATGTAGAAAATCTATACACGTATATTAACTGAATATACAGCGAATACTGTGAAGTTGAATCTGACAGTAGGATTTTTCCTAGTCTTAATTCTAGTCTGTATTAATTTTTTTCCTTTAGTACATTTTATCTCTGTGATTACCTGAGCTAATTCCAGTCTATGGCTGTAACAATGTTCCAATAAAGAGAATTACCTGATTTAACTAGGACTTTACAGGTGAGGTTCTGTAGGAAGAAGAAAATAATGGATACAAATGGGAAATAGGTAATTTTAGATTAAAACTGTGGCCTCTAAATAAATGTCTCCCATCAAATTGCAGTGGGTATGTATGAGAAAAAGTAGGCTGCTAAATGGGCATTAAGTAACTGCTTCCTAAAGGTAAGAAAACTTAGAATTTGTGGTTGGGATCCCTTTTAGAATTGATTTTGACAGTTTTGAAAGTAGTTGAGGCTTTTTGTTGGTTCAAAGGCAAAATTCCTCCTAGATAAAAGGTATCTTACTTGATGTACATAAGAAGACTGGATAATATGTCCCATTTTGAAAAGTTTCTCATGTTGTAAAAAAAATTAATATATAAATGAATTAAAAGATTTTCCCTTAACCAAAAGCTAGATTTAGAAGATCTCATCTCATTCCTTTAAAAAAAAATACATGTATGTTTGTATGCTAATTTATTGGGGGTGGGGTGGGGGCTTTGGCAGAATTCAGAAATGATCTAAGGTAAAATTAAAGTCTTAACTAGATTTCTCATGCTTTAGAACACCCAAGTCATTCATTAACTCCTGTCTATCCCTAAGATTTACTTGGGACTCTGGACATTGGGGGGATATTTTCTAGGTGTGGACAGTGAAACAGGTGTGTCTTGAGGTCACATGCGAATTTAGACTTAAAATTAGTCTTACACGTTTTTAAACTACAGGCTGGACCTGTTGTCTTTACTGTTTGGCTTGGTGAATGGATCTGCAGAACAATAACCCAGACTGTCTTAACCTGGATTTGTACTATGTCACCTGTCTTTTCATTTTCTGCCACTGGGCTTTTGTGCATGTTTCATTAGTTAAGCATAGAATCTCTTTTTCATTGGGATAATACCTGCTGTTTTTGGTTCTTCAGTCTGAATTGGTTGTACCAGTTCAAGAAGTAACTCGCACTCGGCTTGGAATTTGATAGACGCATAGTTAGTTTTTCTATTTGTAGATCAGTTAGGATTTATCTGAACTCAGACTACTGTGTATCACCCATAATAACTGTCTGGGAACATGCAGCAAGCTGAGTGATTCTTAGTAGGTCAGTCTTCTAAATGAACCAAGAACCATGGTCCTTTGTGGTTGTCATATTCTACATTTTGAGAAAACCAGTGAAAACAACAAAGCTGGACTGTGTGTACAGTTGACTCTTGAAACAGTACAGTGGTTTAGGAGATTCTACTCAAGCAGCTGAAAATGCATACAACTTCCCCAAACTTAGATTAATGTTGACTGAAGCCTTAACTGAACTTACTGTATGTAACTATTATCTGTTACATGTTTTTTATCACTGTTCTTAAACTGGAGTAAACTGGAGAAGTTTTAGAAAATCATAAAGAGAAAAAACATACTATTAAGTGGATCATCATAAAGGTCTTCATCTTCATTTTTACATTGAGTACCCTGAGGAGGAAAAAGGATTGAGCTTGCTGTCGTGGTTGGCAAAGACAAAAATCTGCATGAGTGTACTTGTACTGTTGAAACCATGTTACGCAAGAGTCCACTATCCTGTAAAATCAATGGACCTAAGAATGTGTAGGTTGTCTAGTCCTGCATAACAAAACCACCTACAAAACTTCATGGTTTAAAACAGCCGATGTCCGACCTTTTGGCTTCTCTGAGCCACACTGGAAAAAGAAGAGTCGTCTTGGGCCACATGAAGGCTGATGAGTAAAAAAAGGGTCTATTGCATAATTTTTGTGTTATCTACCACCACACATAAGCAAAAAGTTACCACATACTACTAATTAAGCAGTGGCCTGTTCAGAGAGTCTTAAAATCGTCAAGCAGGTCCTATGTTTGTGATCCCTAATACAGAAAATGTTTATATCTAATAAAATTTCTTTTTGATTTTTTTTGTTATAAAAGTAGAAATGGATAACAGTGGGATATTTGGCATGGGATTTCAGAAACTTAATGCATCAATATTTGGCTTAATTGAAGTGGTTGGAATTCTCAGTTCTCAAGGTGCTTATCAATATTTTGGTTCTAATTTTAAGCTTAATGTCTTTTTTTTTTTTTTTGAGATGAAGTCTCAGAGTCTTAAGCTGTTGCCCTGGGTGGAGTGCTGTGGAATCACAGCTCACAGCAATCTCAAATTCTTGCGCTTAAGCGATTCTCTTGCCTCAGCCTCCCAAGTAGCTGGGACTACAGGTGCCTGCCACAATCCCCAGCTATTTTTTGGTTGTAGTTGTCACTGTTTGGCAGGCCTGGCTAGATGTGGCTGGAGCTGCTGAGCTACAAGCTCCAAGCCAACATCCTTCATTCTTGAAAACAGTTGCTAACAAGTGTGTGTGCTGGCAGAAAGCAATGACATGAATAAAGTGTGATGTGAAGTAAGGGATATTGGTCTCTGGGAGGATAGGACCTATAAAACTCCAGTAAAAAGATATAATCACATTTTTCTTTTCAGCTTGTAGCTTTCTCTATTCCATTTGCAAATTGGCAGGTAACATGTTTATGTTGACTGAAAAGGGAGTCAAAAATGCACCAAAATATTTTCTTGGAAATTGTTTTTTTAAGAATTTATTTAAATACCTTTTTGAGACAGTCTCTATTGCCCAGGCTGGAGTAGTATGGTGTCATAGCTCACAGCAATCTCAAACTCTTGGGCTCAAGTGATCCTCCTGCTTCAGCCTTCTGGGTAGCTGGGATCACAGGCACCACAACGCCCAACTAATTTTTCAACTTAATGATGTCTCAGTTCTTTCTCAGTCTGTTCTCAAGCAATCCCCCCCCCCCCCACCTTGGCCTCCCATAGTGCTAGGATTATAGGCATGAGCCACTATTCCTGGCTTTTTCTGCAAATCTTGAAATCCATTTCCAAATTCTTGTATTAAATAAAAAAGCAGGGCTATGTATTTTGCTGTTCTTGGTTTAGTCAACATTGAAATGGGCAAAATTGTTAGCCTTAATTTGAGTTTGCCATAATTTCAGTTTCATTTGGAATGCTGTTATGGTTTGAGACATAGTATCATTAAGTTTTGAAGATGCATGTTTAACTCATTTAAAGGAACAGATAAACTCCCTCAGTTTTAATCAAGTTCTGGCACAAAATTGGTTTTTGGTACCATAAATGACTTGATAACATGTTAAATCTTTTAAACATTTGACCTTGACTAGTCATCTTCCGGAAAGTAAATGATGTTGCCATAGTCAGTATTAATACTTTTCTTTTTTTCTTTCCGGAGACAGAGTCTCACTTTGTTGCCTTCATTAGAGTACGTAGTGTCACAGCTCACAGCAACCTCCAGCTCTTTGGGCTTAGGTGATTCTCTTGCCTCAGCCTCCCAAGCAGCTGGGACTACAGGCGCCTGCCACAATGCCTGGCTATTAAAGTTTAAAATTAGCAGCTTGCTTCAAACTTATAAAGACTTTTCTAATTCAGTTTGCTGGCTATAGTTTGGTGGGATAAACTGATTTTAGAAATACCTCTCCTTTTTGCAGGGCAAATTATATCTGCCATGCTTTCCATATATTGCTTAAAAAGTAAGTGGTTTTGATTTTGCTATTAAATATAGTACTACATACTAGCTTTTACAATGGAATTCATCTGAGTTGTAGCTTTATAAAAAAGTATTTGTTGAAGCAGACTTTTTTCAGTTCTATTTTGTCCTTGTGGCACAGTGCTTCATAGGCATTGAATTTGGTCATATGTTTCCGCATATAGTGTGTTTTCAAATGATAGTGTTGGAAAATTTACACAAACTCCCTACAGATTCAGCATTGTGCCTTACTATTTGCCTTGACAAAAAAGTGGTCTTTTCATTTCTCAGTGAACAATCTGTCTTTACTTGTAGTTTTTCTCTTTGGGGATTCTGTTTTCCTTTGAGATGTGGAAGCCATGTTAGGATAAAAAAAAAGATAAGGGACTATGTTTACTTTTATTATGAAAATTGACAGGATAGAAAGCAAGGTTTGGACCTGCCACCAATGCAGGGCAAGGTGGAGGCTAATTGTAAAGGGTGGTAGGTGATATGTGAAGCACCGCAGAGGTGTGAGAGTGCCTATAATCAAATAAGAATGCTTACCTGACTGCTAAGTGTTAAAAGTTGGGATATTGATAATTACTGTCTCACCAAGTCCCCAGGAAAACATGCAACATTTGATGATGCCAATTTGTGTGCTTGGAAGATAACACCAGAAGCCTCATACCACCACAAAATCAAAGCTGCACATGCGTGTGTGTATGTTTATTTTACATAACATTTCAACATCTATAATATGCTTGAGAACCATGCAAGTTCCACCAAAAATATTTTTAAAAAGACAAAGACAGTGTTTTACGATTTTGTGTTTGGCTGCATTCATAGCCATCTTGGGCTGCATGTGGCCCACATGTTGGACATCCCTGGTTTATAACGTCAAGATGTATTTTCCTCACTCACTGTGCTTAGATGTTATTGAAGGATAGGAACTAGGATCATCTAAAGGTTTTTAATGCATAGATGGTGGTTAATGGCTGAAACAGCTGGGATGTGTCCGGGACTCTTATCTGCATATGGTCTCACAGCTTTGGTGGCCATGTCATAAGCCCACCCAAGTTTAATGGAAAGGGACTTCTTGCTGAATTGGGGGTAAAATTTTGGAAAATCGAAAGGAATTGGAGTCTTGTAGTAGTAGCCACAAACTGTCTTTTACTGCAATATACAGTTTGTCAAAATAGTTTTCCAGAATGACCCGAAACATCAAGAAAGATTAAATTAGATATTATGTGCATATCTTATTGAGAAAAATGTTTATTGTTACCCATAACATTGGAATCTTTCTATTTGGACTGTTAAGATTCTCAGATGTATATATAATTTGCTCATTCTGAGGCAAAAACGTCATACTTGGTTGCTAAAGGAACCTTAAGTGGTAAGTATAAAGTAACCGTTAAGTATAGGTTTGTTTTCAGAGGTAGGGCATAATTACTGTGGGGGTTCAGAGAAGAATTTCACTACAGTTCTTAGCCCTTTCACTCTCAGACCCTCCTTCAGTTACCTCTGCCCCCTCTGAGCCTTGGTCTACCAGTCTGAGTTCCCCTTCCAAATAAGCTGTCATTCTGTCTTTTTTCCTTCATTTTCATGATTTTGGGGAAGAATTGTCTGCACTTGCTTCTGCTTGTTTTCTATTGCCTAAGAATTATATTTACTCATTTTTTAATAGAGATCAACAGGGACCAAATTGGATAATCTGTCATCTCAGGCTATGTGTTATGTTATAATGGCAAGAAGATAGAAAAAATCTAATCCTTAGAAATACTTGCCTTAGTGGCTGCTAATCAGATATTTGAGTTGCAAACAACAGAGGCATTTGCCTGGTTTTGAGTAGAAGCAGACTTAGGAAAAAGACAATGGGTACTTATGGGCCCTTCATGGAGGACAGAGGGTTGAATGCTGTTTATCCAGGGCAGTGCTCACCAGTGCACCTCTGTCACTCACTGGGATGTCTGATTCTTTTCTACATGTTACTGCAGGAGGCCCAAAGCCAAGATACCAGTATTTTTGAGTGGTTTTAGTTTTGTGCCACCACAGTACTCCTGCTTTTCAGCCATCTTAATTGAATCATTTTCTCCCTGCTCCTTCCATAATGCTCTCAAGTTTTTTTTTTTTTTTTTTTTTTTGAGACAGAGCCTCAAGCTATCCCCCTGGGTAGAGTGCCATGGCATCACAGCTCATAGCAACCTCCAACTCCTGGGCTCAAGCGAGTCTCCTGCCTCCGCCTCCCAAGTTGCTGGGACCACAGGCGCCTGCCACAGCGCCCGGCCATTTTTTGGTTGCAGCCATCATTGTTGTTTGGTGGGCCCGGGCTGGGGATTCGAACCCACCACCTTAGGTGTACGTGGCTGGCGCCTTAGCCGATTGAGCCACAGGCGCTGAGCCAATGCTCTCAAGTTTTAATTAGGCATCTCATATACCACCAGACTCTCCAGTTGCTTGTTTAATATTTTCAGTAAAACATCCATTTTGCCTGCCTGCCCAGTTTTAGATGATACCAATATATTTCTAGTCAGAAAACATGTTCTCTAAGTGCCATCAGCTGGCTGCAGGATCCACTTTACTGCTCAAGGTACGATGATGAAAACATCCAAGATTTTAGTTATTTAGTGAAGTGGGCACACATTAAAATTTGGTAACTAACGATCAGAGGTTGAAATGATCATGAAGGAATTTACCAGAGAAAATCTAAGAGGTGGGATTTGAATTGTACTTTGAAGAACAAAAGATGATTTGGGAAAGTAAATTGGAGACAGTGAACACAAGTAGATACCTGGAGCTCACTTAAGGTTGAATAAGGAGTCACAATTGTAAAGGTGAGTAGGACTCATTCTGAGGCATGCTTTCTATGGGTAAAGGATTGGAGTATTATATACCAGGGGAGGCAAATGGAAGTCTCCTATCATGTTATAGGAATAGACTTGGCCATGTATGTGATAGTATGGGTCACTTGAGAGCCTAGATGAAATGAGAGCACCTGAAGCAGGCTGATGGCAGAATAGGTTGGAGGTAACAGCTGATAGATTTAATAGAGCATCAAGCACCCTTATTCTGACTTTCTTTTGGCTGTTACACACATTGGTCACTAGGAGGCATAGTTGTTCAACTAGTAAGGCAAAAAGGAAGGCAGACACCTACTTGGAATCCTTCATAGTTCCATGTTGAAGAAAATCAGTATTTAACTTTTAAACTCAAGGCTTTTTGGAAATTGTGATCTTTATAAGGTTTTTATTCTAAACAGTATTTCAAAGATTAAATAAATGGCTAAAAAATCTAAATTACACTCTGAATGTGGAACTATTTGAGTATCCTTTATACACTGATAAGAATGACCTGATATTTTTATAGATAATTGGCTTTTAACAATTTCTTGAAAAACATACTTTTGTTCCATCCAAATCTGTCATGAGTATATATTGCAGATTAGTTTCTATAATCATAGCTATAAGTTAAACACTTCTTAATAACTCTTAAGTTCTGTTAAATGACTTTAAGCAAGTAATTAGTAGACTTTTTAAAGCAAGTGTTTGGCTGTTTAGCTGCCAATTAAGAGAAACTTACCAGTTCATCTACACTTCTGATTCCCATCCTTTTAACTATTCTTACTAGAAAACAATAGGATGCTAGTTTGTATAAATACCTTTCATGATATTAAATTGCATGTTGCTTAGAAAAAGATTTGTGAGATTTATTTCATGTGGCATCTATGGACCATAATAGCTGTTAGTATTCACAGAAGCCTGGCATGTATTTAAAACTTTATCAATATTTGGGGTAGTGCCTGTGGATCAAAGGAGTAGGGCGCCAGCCCCATATGCCGGAGGTGGCGGGTTCAAACCCAGCCCTGGCCAAAAAAAAGAAACTTATCAATATTTGTATTGCAGATTTTGCAAACATTTTTATAGTCCTGACAGTTTACAACTTTTTAAGAATAGGATGTATTATGAAAAATCTGCCAAGCATTTAAACAATTTGATTTTCTTTTTCTGACATGTGTGGACTTCTGGTTCCATTTAAAATCTCTGCTAATCTTGAGCCAGGAATTGTTCTAGGTAATTAGGGCACATTGGAAACAATGATCCTTTGCCCTCTTGAATAGCTTACATTCTAGTAGGAAGGGAAGCAGAAATAAGCAATAGGCATAATAAATTATCCAGTGGTACGTTAGAAGGTAATACATACTATGGGAAAAATGATGGGAAAAATGAAGGATTAACGTGGTTGCAAAAAGTGATCAAGATAGGCCTGCTGAGAAGGTGACATTTCAGCCAAGAATTAAAGTGGGATGACCTTGAGTTCTCTGTTGAAAATAGATTATGGGACAATTAGTATAGAATTAGGGAGACAAGTCAGGAGGCCATTGTGCAAGAAACCAGGAGGAGATGATGGTGATTTGGCTCATAGTGGTAAGGATGGAAGCAGACAGAATCCAGATATAGTTTGAAGGCATCAGTGGGATTTCCTGACTCAACAGGTAGATTGGCTTTTGAGAGTAAGAATTACTGTAAGGCAAGCATGCTTCTACATATTGTAGTTTGGGGGCAGAAGTACAAGGGAGGTACCATATATTTAAATATTTGAAAGTTTTGTTAAATGAAAATGTGCCAAGTGCACCTATCTTGACATACATGCTTTAATAAGAACCTGGAAAACCAGATTTGAATGTATGCCAGAACATAACGAGGTCAGAGCTGATCCCACCTTCCATCTCTTCCCATCCCTGGCTCTGAACTGTATGGCAAGGGGCCTTCTGCAGCACATACATGTGGACGTCTTACCTTATACATTTAAACTCCACACCCCTTACACATTAGTCTACACAGTGGTGATGTCATGCGTTCTCTGGAACAGTCTGGAGGTCATTTAGGCAGCGTATTTGGAATTCCAAGCACCTAGAGTAAGTCGACAAGGAGTAGGCTCTCCAAATGGATGTGTATTTTGATGTGTTAGGGTGCATAATCCCTCTAAAGTTCAGGGCTCTGGATAAGAGCCTGTGTGTCTGCTATAAGGGAGGTACTGACCCAAGGTTTTTGGACTGAGGAACTGTACTGATGGGATTGCCATCAACTGAGAAGGGGGCTGCAGCTAGAACAGTGTGAGGAAATCAAGTTGGAGCCTCATTCACAAATATATTTAAGTTGTCTACTGCAGGGATATTTAAGAGGAAAATTTTCTTATACACATTCATAGTAGCACTGGACTGGAATATATCATAACTGAAGGCTATTTTCACTATAGCCATTCTAAACTATTCAAAGCTATTAAAAAAACTATGAACTCTAAGGGTCTGGCACTCCAGGCCCTTACTGAACCAGTTTTATAAGGCATTTGTCTTAATCGATTGTGTAAATTTATGGACTCCTCTATCCTATGCATGGGGCTCTTTTTCTTTTTTTTCATTGGCAAAAGCTACATTCTGCTTCCCATGACCTACAATACCCTTTTTCTCTGTAGTGAACTATTCAGTGAATTTCCTTACGAGTAAGTGTTCCCCTTGCCTGGCATATATATTTTTTTAATTTTTTAACTTTGGTAGTTCATTTTTTAGCAATAAGCCTTTGGGTATAAGTTTGAGGTATAAATTTGGGAGTCTTTGGCACATAAATGCTATTAAAAATGAGACTGAATAAGATCAACAAGGGAGTGACTGTAGAAAAAGAGAACCAAAGACAGAGATTTGGGGCACTCCCAACATTTAAAGGTTGGGGCTGGGGGAAACCTACTTGTAGTGGAGACTGTGACCGGAGATGTACAAGGGGAACTAAGTGATGTACTTGAAGGCAAATATCTTTATCCAATGAGCAACTGATGCTTCTGATAGACAACTTCATATTGGTTAACTGTAAAATGCAATTTGAATTAAGCATTACCAATTTGCTCACCAAAGCAATTTTTTTTTTTTTTTGAGACGGTCTCAAGCTGTCACCCTGGGTAAAGTGGTATGGTGTCCCAGGTCACAGCAACCTCAAACTCTTGGGCTTAAGCGATTCTCCTGCCTCAGCCTCCCAAGTAGCTGGGACTACAGGCGCCTGCCATAATGCCTGGCTATTTCTTGTTGCAGTTGTCACTTAGCAGGCCTGGGCTGGGTTTGAACCCACCACTTTTGGTGTATGTGGCTGGTGCCCTACCCACTGAGCTACAGGCACTGCCCTCACCAAAGCAATTTTTGTCAACTAGTTTTCTAAACTTTTTTTTTTGTTTGTTTGTTTTGAGACAGAACCTCAAGCTGTCACCCCGGGTAGAGTGCTGTAACATCACAGCTCACAGCAACCTCCAACTCCTGGGCTCAAGCGATTTTCCTTCCTCCACCTTCCAAGTAGCTGGGACTATAGGCACCTGCCATAATGCCCGGCTATTTTTTGGTTGCAGCCATCGTTGTTTGGCGGGCCTCGGCTGGATTTGAACCTGCCAGCTCAGGTGTATGTGGCTGGCACCTTAGCTGCTTGAGCCACAGGCATCTAGCCTAGTTTTCTAAACTTTTAAGTAACATTTGTAGGTTTTCATAATATATACAGCCATAGTTTTCTTATCTATTTCCTGTAATGAATTTCTGTGAATTTATTTCATTGTTTAAAAAATAGGCAAATAAGGCCATTCTAATGAGTTGGTGACTGTTAAGAGCAAAGTTGTCACCAATCTGAGATTCTTACACTGCTGAGATTTCCAATAATGTACTGTGGTGAGGGAGGGCACAATTACCTCTGAGCTGCTCACAAAATTATTAAATTGTTGTGAAATACCCAGCTGGAAATTCTGAGTTTTAAAGTTACAGTTATAATTAATTTTTGAATATTGCTGTTCAGACATTTTCAAATAAGTTAGAATGCATTTGTTGCTTCTTGATAAACTCCAGAGGGTTAAACATTTTTTTCCTAACAGAAATGACTTGTGCTTCTGGACTGTATCTCATTTTTTACCCTAAATTTGTGTTTTTCCATATGAAATATCCTTCCCAACGAAACCTACCTTCAGTGACTCTGAATTAACAGAGTAGAAGGAAGTATAATTACTTTCCAGATGAGCTGAAGAATGTCATTCTGTTAAAAGGATGAACAGCTGGTCATGTAGAAATTCTCTGGAATGCTCACTTGTCCTGCAAAGGCAGGGAGAGAAACAGATGTTAGGTTAGTGTTTGTCACTGGTATATAGAATTGTAAATATTTTTAAAACAACTTTACTAAAAATCTACAAAACTTTACTAATTGCCTGTCTACTGAAATGACTGCTAATTCATTAGCAATGTGAAGGCTCTGAGATTGGGTCAAGTGCAGTTTAGTGGGACTCCAGATTGCTAGAAATGTCCAGTTTAATCAGATGATGTTCCTTAGATTAAGAATCAAGACCCTCTTGTGTTTAAATTATCCTTTATTCTGATTACTTTGGGATTAAGTTTGAATTTCTTAACATGACACAGAAAGGATTTGACTCTTGCTCTGCTCTCCAAGCACATCTCTCTCCTCTTGAATTCTTGGTTCTAGATACACAACTCCCCCCTTCTTCCACTTTGGGCACAGTCGCAACCTTTCCAAGTTAATCGTGGGTAACTGACGCATCCTCCCCTAGTTGATTTCTTCGCATGAGTCTTCTCAATATCCTCATAAGAACTGGTAGGGAGTTGGGCTCCCCGTTTACTCAATGGGCGAGTTTCCCCAGCAGGAGGGTAGGTCTACGTTTACACCATTTATTCTGCCTTACTTCCAGAAGGCACCCTTCTACAGAAATAGTTTAAAGGTAGGAGGAGGGAGCTGGGATCGAAGTAAATGAGATTCCAGAACAGAAATCTGGCCAGGCTTTTGGAAAGAAGGACCCGCAGAGGCCGATCGGCGTGTGGAACTCTGTCTTAAAGTGTGGGATCTTAGCACCGGGTATTTCCCTGGTTTGTAGTTGAGTTAAGAGTCATTGCAGGATGTGCAGACCGGTCCAGAAGGAAGCTCCGGAGCTGTGTTTCGGTGCAGAAGGCCGGCCTAGTGCCTGCGGTCAGGGTCGAGGAAAGGAAGGCGAGATGACACTTTAAAGTGGGTCCACCTTCCCCACCTCCCTTTCGAATTGACAGACCGTAACGCAATTGCTTTATCCGTCTCTTTATTTAATGACTGTGAACGAATGCGCGTGTAAGGGAAGACACGCTGTTCTCCCGGCCTCTGTGCTTTGAGATGTTTACCTAGGCCTCCCGGGAGGCTCAGTTCCGCGGACTCTGCGGCTGGAAAGCCTCATTCCGGCCTCCCACCCGGCTGAGGACAGGACACTGCTCGGCGTGGCCTCGGAGCCCCGAGGGCGGGGAGGCAGCAAAGCTACAGGCACTCCTGGCGGTTGCACCCGCCTCGCAGCCCACGCTCACTTTCCGAGGCGGTTAGCGGAGAGCCGCGCCGGCCGGGCCGAGGCGGGACGGGGGATGACCTCTCAAAGCCCACCGGGCATCGGCACCGGTCGCCAGGCAACCGGGGCTTCCTCGGCGGTCGCCGGGGTGTAGGAAAGGAGTTTCCGGCCTCGGTTCCCGCCGCCCTCCAGGGGAAGGAGCGCGGAAGCGAGTGGGCGGCGCAAGGCGGAGCCAGGGACACGGGGGGCGTGGACGCGGCCGCTCCGGAGAGGCCCCAAGTTAATGAGGCGTGCGCCGGCGGCCGGGAGCCTCTCGGAGTTGGGCTTTCCCTCGCGGTTCGGGCGCCAGGAGCCGCCTTTTCCGCTGGGTGTCACTGGGGGGTGGGGAAGATGGCCCATTCAAAAGCGCCGCGAGGGGGCCCGGCCAGTGCCCTTCAGTGAACGCTCGCAAGAGGACGGCAGAGGCCCGGCGGCTCGCGGCTGCGGGACCTTGTGGCGGCGCCTCAGGACGCGGCTGTCCCTCTGCCCGGACCCGGCGCCGCCGCAGTCGCTCTGCCTCCTTCGGGTCAGCCTCCTCTGCGCGCTCCGGGCGGGTGGCCGTGGGAGCCGCTGGGGCGAGGACGGCGCGCGGCTGTTGCTGCTGCCCCCGGGCCGAGCGGCGGGAAGCGGAGAGGCCGAACTGAGCGGCGGTCCCCTCTATGCTGGGAGGATGTTGGAGAGCAGCGGCTGCAAGGCGCTGAAGGAGGGCGTGCTGGAGAAGCGCAGCGACGGGTTGCTGCAGCTCTGGAAGAAAAAGTGCTGCATCCTCACCGAGGAGGGGCTGCTGCTCATCCCGCCCAAGCAGCTGCAACACCAGCAGCAGCAGCAGCAGCAGCCTGGGCAGGGACAAGCCGAGCCGTCCCAACCCAGCGGCGCCCCGGTCGCCGGCCTTGAGCCACCGGTCAAGCTCAAAGAATTGCACTTTTCCAACATGAAGACCGTGGATTGCGTGGAGCGCAAGGGCAAGTATATGTACTTCACTGTGGTGATGGCTGAGGGCAAAGAGATCGACTTTCGCTGCCCACAGGACCAGGGCTGGAACGCCGAGATCACGCTGCAGATGGTGCAGTACAAGAATCGTCAGGCTATCCTGGCGGTCAAGTCCACGCGGCAGAAGCAGCAGCACCTGGTCCAGCAGCAGCCTCCGCAGCCGCAGCAGCAGCTCCCGCAGCCGCAACCGCAGCTCCAGCCGCAGCCCCAGTCCCAGCCCCAGCAGCCACAGCCCCAGCCCAAGCCTCAGCCCCAACCCAAACCTCAGCCCCAGCAGCTCCATCCATATCCACATCCGCACTCTCAACCGCACCCCCACCCGCATCCGCACCCTCACCCCCACCAACTACCGCACCCGCACCAACAACCGCACTCGCAGCCGCACAGCCACCGGCTTCTCCGCAGCACCTCCAACTCTGCCTGAAGGGGGCAGCACCGGGGCCAGGCAAGGTGAGGTCCAGCCACTCTGGCTGCGGGCGTGTAGGGGGATGGGAGCAGTGGGAAGTTCGCGCTTGGGAGAAATCATTCCAAGTTTCTGGGAAGATGGAAGGAAGGGAAGCAACTGGAGCAGGGGGCTCGGTGAGAGAAGGGAGACTGGGAAGCTGGGCCGGGCGGGGTGGCCGCTCAGACATCCTCGCACCCGGCCCGGCCGCCCTGCGAGCCCAGCTGCGGGTCCGGGCGCTGAAGGCGTCGACCTCGGGTGCTTCCTGAGTGCGCTTTGTCTGCCCGGTGTGCCAAACACAACTGGGTCTTAGGACTCCGAGCCACCGACTTCATTTGCTGTTATTTCTATACAGGTTTCGAGGACTTGAGGAAGTGGGACGAGCATATTTCTATTGTCTTCGTTTGGATCAAAAACAAAAGACTCCCCACCCGGCCCAGATCTTGTAGTTTGGACATCAACCTACTGAAAACTCGTGATTCTTAGTTTTCTGCGTACTCTTCATTGCGATGCAGGAAACGACTTCAAGTAGAGAAGACTTATTTATGAACCTTTGAAAGGATCTTCCAGTATGGTGGACCTTGTAGGAGCAATGATGTACTGTAATTTTATTTTAATGTATTTTGATTTATGATTATTTATTAGTTTTTTAAAAAATGCTTGTTCTAAGACATTTCTGAATGTAGGTCATTTTCCAAAAAGGCAACTTTATTTTCGAAAACTTGTTCCCTGGTGAGTCCTAATCTTGGAAAGGAAAAAAAGAGAAAGGGCGGTAAGGGGAAAACATGAATCCATTCATGATTCCTAGGGCATTTTCAGGAGGCCTGACACTTTGATTGTTATGCCAGGTGGTTGAAATTAAACTCTGATATTACTTTTTTTTTTTTTGAGTTTTTTTCTCCTTAGTTTGTATAGAGTAGAAGTTTAAAAAAGCTAAAAGTTCAGAATTGTGTAATTATGAAAATCTAATGCTGAAGTTATTGTTTTTCTAAAACAAAATCAGTAGTAATGATATCTGATTTCTAAATTTTTGAAACATAACCAAACTGATGATGGAATGATCATATCTTGAATATGTGTTAGGGCTGGATATACTGTAGGAAAAACCTTGCTTATATCATATGTATGTAAAGGGTTTAATAAGTAGAGTCCCTTTGATTGATTTATGAATATGAATGCATTAGATGATTCATTTCAAAAATGTCATGGGGCAAAAGAGAATCATTTAACTGGTTTAGAGTATTTTGCCCCTGTCCGGACTAGAGTACCCTTCTCCAAGAGCTTTACCCACTTAATTTGAACCACATTTTCTGATCTTTTTACTTTATTCTAGCGGCACACTGAAGTATCTCATCATTGAAAGTACAGTTTGTAAATATCTCAAAGGAGTAGGAATCATATGACTTTTTGTTTTCATACCCCAATGTTGTTTATCAGAGTAACCAACTGTTTTGCTTTTTATTGCTCTGTGAGAAAAATCGAATAGGAAAGGACTGGATAAATACTGGTTTTTCAGTAAGAAAACAACCCCAGTCTTGTTTTGGCAGCCACTTGTTCAGGAGGATGGTAGGGGAAAAAAGAGGATGTGTTTTTAAAGGTAGAACAAACCCTCTTCTGTGTTAAATCAAAAGGATGGTTAAAATCTAGGAGGGCAGATGCTACTTAAGTTTAAAAAGAGCCATAGATAATACCACATCCTCTTGGGGCTGAAAATCACTTCCTATCTGCATGGCTTCACTAACTGGTCTCTGTTTTCCATTATCTTTTTCACAAAAGTCTTGGTCAGTGTTTTTCCAGCATTTAAATTGGAATGGTCAGTATTAGACCACTGCTAAGTTCTGCAGCCAAGAAATAGAAATAGAATTGCATGCTGGGGATGTCTTTATTCTTCCATTTAGTAGGGAGTTTCAAGGTCAAATTACTTTTTAGTGCAGTATTTAAATGATGAGATTTGGAGATCATAACTGTTGTCCAAAAAGTTGCAGGGAAAATTAAAACTTGAGCAAATGGCAAACAGTTAAGTGGATTCTCACTTCTAGTGACTGTTTAGGTTGCAGGTGTGAAACTATGCTGCCAAGGTTTACAAACTCGTTGCGTATATATGAGACAGCTCAGAGAGCCAGATCTAAAGATTTCTTAAGTTTGGTGCAGCTTCCTTAGAATTACTGCTGTATTTTTTAGGGAATGCACCATATCACATGTTATAGTTTTAATACATGAAGATCTTAATAACCCTAACTAAACCACAACTTTTTTTAAATGGAGGATTTAAAAAAATTCTTATGATATAAAAATAAAAATCCATATTAAATACTTTAAAAATTATGATTCATGTAAGTTTTCAAAAAGGCATTTGTATGTTGTTAGCTTACACATAGGGTCAGGTAATTTCACTGTTACCTACATCCAGGTACATTGTTACCTACATCCTCCCTCTTGGCTGCAGATTTGTTTTTTTCTTCTTCTACAGTGGTTGTGGTTCCTAATGGGACCACTAGAATCATGGTTTCTGGTTTCTGTGTGCTCATTGTTTCTTGGTCTGCTGTGATACTTCTGTTCATTTGACCCTTTTTATGGCTTTCTAGTCTGAACTCTTAGCGTTTAACTGTGAAACCTCAGAAATTGGAAAGAAGTAGGATTTTTTTTTTTTATCATTTTGTCACTTTGAATTTAGTATGGTTTAATAATTTTTCCAGAGCAAAAAATAAGCATGCTCCACAAAACAAAATACAAATGCACATCATTTAATGTCTCAGTGGCTCTGTTCTACTTGTAAGAAAATGATACATCCCACCTAAGGCAGTGGTCACGACCCATAGGAACTGTATTAAAGGCCACGATGACATTAGGAAGGTTGAGAACCACTGACCTAGGGCATTTTGAGGCCTGACAAATCAACCTCATGGAAATAGGTAAAAAATACTTCTTTTAACCCAAGAAAAAGAAGGTAAGAGCAGGTCCAATAGAAAAATCATCCCTTGAATAAAGATACAATATAAAAAGCTGAAAAATTAACAGGAATTTTCTGTCTGAAAATTGAACTTTTCTCCTTAAACTTGTGTTGGCACCGTGCCTCATGCAATGACTATTTGTTGGGACAAATGAATGAAAGAAGTACCAAATGTATAACTCCCTTGCACCTAGACAGTGGTTACTGTTGCTTTCTAAACTTGGCTCTCCTGTCATTTGTTGAGAACAACTAACTCTGGGACAGGCTGAGTAAGCATTATGACAGAGTTCCTTAAACATTCTTAGTGGACACTTAGATCTGCATATACTCTATAGGGAGTGCAGAGGCCAGAGAGTAAATATCTAGAAGGAGCACTTTTGGAAAGAACGTTTCCCTGATCGAACAAGCTAGGATTCTCTAATCATGTAGAAATTAAGTTAACTTTATAATTTCACTTCATATATTTTTTCCAATGGTTGTTTATAAAACCCAAACCATACACATTGCTTAAAGGCATTTCCCACACGTGTAAACACTGTCAGGTCTGGCGTAAGTTGTAAAGCCTGTTAATTAACTTTTTTTTCCTTCACTCCGTATTTCTCTTAAAGAGCCCTAATTTTAAATCTGACAACTAAATAAGTTTGCTGCAAGTGTATGAGTTGAAGCACATCATTTGTTCTCTGTCCCTAGAGAAAGTCAGGTGGTTTTTTAGTTTGGGTCTGGTTGTTAACAATATTAGTATTCAGTAGCAGCTTAGGAGAGGGGTCTAAAACTTGAACCCAGAGCAATCCTTTAGAACAGAGCTTTGTGGGATGGAGACAGGACTGTGAACATTCATTTTTCTTTCTTTTTCTGTGTCAAATGAATTGGTTTTTGCTTTATCAATAAAATATCCTCAGAATAATTTTAAATTTGGAAAATATAGTTCCTGATATTGAATCCATCAGCGATTCGTAAGAAATACACCTGTTTACCTAAAGCAACCTAAGAGGTATTAATTGTGAAAGTATGGTAGACAGATTTTTGGGAACTATTTCCTAAATTCTTGACACAGTTTTGAAGGGTAGCTTTTGACCTGCAATGTTGAAGAGCCAATCCAGATTTACACAAGATTAGGTGACAAAGTGATCGTGACTATTGGCAGGGCATTTGCCAAGTGAAATACAGGATCCCACGGGGTTTTCTTAGAAAGGACGTTATTGTCCAAAGAACAGAGCAGAAGGACTCCATTTTCTTTTCTTTTTTTTTTCTTTTGCAGTTTTTGGTGGGGCTGGGTTTGAACCTGCTACCCCCAGTATATGGGCCCAGTGCCCTACTCTTTGAGCCACAGGCGCCACCCCGGAAGAACTCTGTTCTTAGAACCATCTGCATAAAAGCTGGGGAGACCTACTCCCCACTGCTCTGTAGCTGAAGGCTGGTGATATGCTGGGCAGTGAGGAAGCAGGCTTTAACACTAGGTAAACCTTCCAGACCACTGTATTTGAGAACAAACATAAAACTTTTGTCTGTTACATTCCAAGATCTGCCTTCTGCTTAAAAAATACACAAATACCATCTTCTGTAAAGCAAGCACCACCACGCACCAAATGCTTGATGAATCATCACCTTCTTGAACTTAGTAGTGTGGTCAGAATTTGTGTAAATAGGTCTCTTAAATGATTTGGAGAGATGTGATTTATTTTTCGTATTTTCAAAATGCATTCCATTTCAAATAAACTATCTATTGAGACGACTGACCTATGGGACTTTTGAAGGCCTTATTCACAGAGTTGGACACTTTATGTTCCTATGGAACAAAGATTCTAAAGAGGTTAGCCACTCTGGGAAGAAAAAGACCATTTTTGTGGTTAGAAATTCATTTTTAAAAAACTAAGTGGGAATTTTGATTATGGACATTCACTCAGATCTTTTGGTGAAAGAATTAGTTTCCAGAATGTTAATAAATTTGAGTTGAATTTTCCATAGTTCCTGAGCGGACCAGGAATGGTCCCCAGTGAATTAGCTCAAAAGCAATTCTTTTTTGAGTCCCAAAGAGAGTCTAGTTCCCTTAGGTCTCTTGGGAGGATGCAGTTTTGACCCTGTGAGAATCATCCTTCAAACAGGAATTTATTTATAAAGCTTCCTGTTTTGTGTTGAAAGCAGAAGAGGGACTTGATTCTTTAAAGAAAAATAGTATTAATTTTATTTTTATACTCACCATTGCCATCTAAAAGCCTTTAACTCTCAAAAGACTTTAAAATGGGAAATTTGAAGGCAATTTTTTTTATCTCTTTTATAGTCTTGCATTGACAACTTTGTTAGTTTATTCTTTTTTTTCTTCTTTTAAAGAAATGAAATCTGGCTCGGCACCTGTGGCTCAATTGGCTAAGGCGCCAGCCATGTACACCTAAGGTGGCGGGTTCGAATCCCCACCCCGGGCCCGCCAACACAACGATAGCTGAAACCAAAAAATGGCTGGGCATTGTGGCGGGCGCCTGTGGTCCCAGCTACTTGGGAGGCGGAGGCAGGAGACTCGCTTAAGCCCAGGAGTTGGAGGTTGCTATGAGCTGTGATGCCATGCCACTCTACCCAGGGGGATAGCTTGAGGCTCCGTCTCAAAAAAAAAAGAAAAAAAAGAAATGAAATCTGAGGACACAGATTACTGCTGTTGTGAGGAGACTTCAGGGATACTGTATGTAGTAAGTGGTGGGTAGCACAGAGTTGGTAGGGCCAAGATTTGAGACGTGGGTTCCAGCCCCCAGTGCCACCACTTAATCCGGTTGTGCACATCTTGAATTATTATTTAAACTCTTGGAAACAAATTTCCTTCTCTGTAAAATGGAGTTAATAGGCTCTGGCACCCGTAGCTAAGTGGCTAGGATGTTGGCCACATACAAGGGGCTAGTGGGTTCAAACCTGGCCTGGGCCTGCCAAACAACAACAACTGCAACAAAAAAATAGCCGGGTACTTGTAGTTCTAGCTATGTAGGAGGCTTAAGCCCAAGAGTTGGAGGTTGCTGTGAGCTGTGATGTCACTGCACTCTACCGCGGGTTGACACAGTGAGACTCTGTCTCAAAATAAAAATTAAAAAAAAAAGTAAAATAGAGTTAATAAAGATACTTACCTTAGAGTTATTGAAGAGATTGAATGAGTTTGTACACAATAATGCTTCAAACAGAACAGTACCTGAAATTGCTATGAAAGGAAGCTCTCTGCATTTCAGGAAAGATAAACAAGCTTGAGAATCATTATAGCTGTATGAATATATAACACACGATATTTTGAAACTATAAATTGTATTTTCTGAGATCTCAGTGCTTTTTAAATGGTAAGGACAATATGTTGACCACATCCTTATATTCAACTTTGAAAAATAGAAGAATGTATTAAAGTATTACCATTTAAATTACCATTTTAGACTATTTTCATCTGCTTATTACTTTCTAGTCTTGGTTCATGTGCTTATATGTTTTCAGTTATTTACAAATTGCACAATGAAAACCCTCTTATATGTATCTGCTCTGCCTTCAGGATAGAGAGGGCATCCAGTCCCCCGGTGTGGGGGTGTTGGTGGCTCTCATGCTTCCGGTTTGTCCTTTCCTTGGGGCATCACCTTGCCCTAGAACACATCCCGAGCTTGCAGGGGATCCTACATCCAATGATGGTTCCATGGGGAATGGAAGAAGGCCAGGCCCTGTTGCCTCAAGTCAGGACACTGGAGCTCAGCGTGGAGTTGACAGAGGCCTCTCTTAACAAAGAGTGTCTATTGGAGTTCCGCTCTTCTGCTTAGTCCTGTTTCCCTCCTTCCTCACAGGTGAAGTTCCCAAGAACAGTGCTGGGAGTGAGGGGAGATTCCCCCATCTCTGCCAAACTCTCACAGTAAAATTTCAAAGTGTTAGATGAGCCTGTATCTCAGAGAATCCTGTCTATGACCATCAGATACACACACACGCACAGTCTCACCACCAAGTTTCTGGAAGAAGACTGGTGGTGTTGGGAGGGGAGTATGCAGCATAATGGTTTAGCCTAGTTTTTAAAGTAGTGGCTCTCAATCTGGGATAATTTTGTGCCCCAGGAGACATTTAACAATGTTCAAAGACATTTTTGGTTTTCACACCTACTGAGTGGAGACCAGAGAAGCTACTGACTATCCCACAATGCATAGGAGAACCCCCTCCCCCACAACAAAGAGTTGTACGTCTTCAAGTGTCAACCTTACCAAGGTTGAGAAACCTGGCTTTAGAGTCAGACAGTCTTGTTATTAGCTTACTTGCTTTGGGCAAGTGATTTAATTTATTTTAGCTTCAGTTTCCATGTGTAAAATGTAAACAGTGACAGGACTGATCTCATGGAGCCCTGAAACCCAAATCAGATAGTTTGCATAAAGGACTGTTGATGTTCCTGTTCCAAAGCAAGCATTCAATACCTAGTAGCTATCACCTTATAATTACTATTTAAAGTTGTATTTTAATGGCAGTATAATATCTCATTGAGGTAATGTATTATTTCATTCATTTGCCTATTGCTGTCTGGTGATTTTCTGTTTTTATGCATACATCATATTGGTAAAAGCATGAACTAGGATTCTAATTCTGACTCTACTTAGTCTTGTGGCCATCAGGCAGCTCCATTAATCTCTCTCTTTTTTTTTTTTTGAGACAGAGCCTCAAGCTATCCCCCTGGGTAGAGTGCTGTGGCATCACAGCTCACAGCAGCCTCCAACTCCTGGGCTCAAGCGAGTTTCCTGCCTCAGCCTCCCAAGTAGCTGGGACCACAGGCACCCGCCACAACACCTGGCTATTCCATTAATCTCTTTGAGCATTAATCTGCTCATTTTGTAAGTGGGAATCATAGCCTTGCCCAGGAGGATTATATGAGTATTATAAACACACTGTGAAGTTGCAGTGAAATCTATATAAATTCACGTCCCAGAGCCACCACTTAACCAAAAGCATTGTGTCAATGAAAACATTACAATTACCATTTTAAGAGGAATTAGATATTATATATTCATACACATATGTGTATTACAATTCAAATAATTTGGTTTTAAGAAATAAGATGTTATTGTAACTTTAAAAAATAGCATCAAGTACTTCCTAGTTTTTTAGTAGAATTTGAGCCCAATTTGTATTTTTGTTAAGGCAGTGGTATGAAAGGAATTATATTAACACAATGTTGCAACTATCCAGGAATTATTGACAGAGAAAAACCTGAATAATGACTACATTGACCATGTCAATCTATTCAGCAAAATATCCTTACTTGCTTTTTTCTCAAAGACCTGGTGGGAAACCCTCACCAACTATGTCAAAAGACCATAATAAAATAAATGTCACGTTTTGAGTATTCTAGAGGCCCAGCCAGAATGAGTCTTGTTATCAAAGATGGTGCCAGTTCAGGCCAGAAGACTTTGGAAATTTAGATGATCTGGAATGTACTGTTACTATAGGTGGGTCTTATTGGTTTGAAACTTGTTCAGAATCTGATATCAACATGATGGGATTGTTAGGGCCTGAGGACAGAGAGGCCTACTTTGTTATCCCTTGATACAGCATCAGAATTAACTGCTTCTGAGCTAGAGCAGATATGAGACTGGCTTGCTCCATACCAGGCCATTCACCTGATACATTTGATGTTTAGTGAACCTCCGGAAATGAAAACTTGGAAAAGTAGTCAATGTGGTTATGTTGTATACTCTCAAGCCCTGCCAAAGTCATTTATAATAGCGTGAGCAAACATGCACGAATGTCTTCTAAGACATGACATCCTGTGCTTCCAACGCAACCGATAACTAAGTATTCCACTATTGGCTAGAAAGAAACAGGAAATGACTCTTGGGAGTTTCAAAGTTTTAATTATGTCTCTATTCTCCACTGGCTTTCTCCTGAAACTGATAGCTCATACAGATCAGTTCCTTCTGAAGCCAAGAGTTCAGTTATTTTGCAAGTGTTTTGAACATTGCTGTCGCAAATTCTAGTAGGCAGTGTGTCTTACCCTGTCCTGGCTGACTCATCCTCTCCAAACTGCAGACCAGCTCTGTGACTAACCACAGTCAAGGAGGCCAAACTCGTAATAGTATTAGGCCTATTCTTTTTTTCTTTTGTTTTTTTAGCTGCTAAAGAAATGTTCATTTCTACAAAGCTTGGTTGCAGTTGGTAAACACTTGCCTTTATAATCTTTCCAAGTAACCCCAAATACATACATTTTTGGTGTATGTGTATGTGTGCAAATGTATGTGTATGAAGGTATGTGTGTGTGTGTATATATATATATTCAGAGGGTGCCAAAAATGTATATACATTCTCCTATCCAAGTATCCAGGTGAAATGTATATACATTCTAAGAAAGGAAAGAACTGTATTAAAATTGTGATACTCAATATATACCAATAATTTTCATTGTCTTGTATCTTCTATCTCTTGTAATTGCAAAAGTCAAATGTGACTTGCGTATTACAATTTTAATACAGTTTTGTGAGCTGGGCACGGTGGCTCATGCCTGTAATCCTAGGAGTCTGAGATGGGTGGAGTGTTTGAGCTCAAGAGTTTGGGACCAGCCTAAGCAAGAGCAAGACCCCATCTCTACTAAAAATAGAAAAACTAGCCAGGTGTTGTGACAGGTACCTATAGTCCCAGCTACATGGGAGGCTGAGGCAAGGGGATCACTGAGCTCTAAGTTGTGATCCCTCTTGCTATAAGCTGTGATGCCAAGGCATTCTACCCCCGGGGGGGGGGGGCAACAAAGTGAGACTCTGTCTCAAATACAAAATACAATTTTGTCCTTGCTTAAAATGTGTATACTTTTTTGGCACTCTCTGTGCATATACCTGTATGTGTGTGTTTTCACTCTTCTTGCTAATGGCTTTCATGGCTCTTGAAGGCAGCTGGTCAGTTTTTTGGTGTGAAACCTGACCTCAGTGTTGGCTTCCTCAGAGGTTAGAGCATCTGGCCTTGAGGGTTAGTCCTATGGTGCCTATACACCTATTTCAAAGCAGTGGTCTGCGGTGATGCTGGTTCCGTTTGTAATTTCCTGTAGCCATGTTTCAACACTACTGCTGGAGGGAATGGCTCCAGTTCAGTGGGAGAACAATTCAGTGACCTACTGTTAGTTTCTGACAGAAAAGGAGAATCTTAAGGTGGATATTACTATATGGATTGTATTTGCAGGTGTGAGAAAGAATTTGATCCTTGCCACAGTGCATTGGCTCACTATGGAAAAATAGTAGTCATTGCCAGAGGTTCACATGAATTCCTCCATTTCTGTGAATAGTACCAGTAACTACCAGGAGACTGAGTTTCATGGCTCTCTCAATAGCTAGTGGACCCTCATTTGTATTTGCTTTATATAAAATGATACTTCTCTTACCTGCATAAGTAATTAAGTTTGAAATCAGTTGATAATGGTATTTTAGGAATTTAGACAAAGTATCATCCATCTTGCCCCATTTACAGAGGAAGAAAATGAAGCTAGGGGATGTCATTTACCTACCCAAGGTCACACAGGCATTTGGTCAAAGACATGACTAGCACCTTGAATCTGGCTCCCGGGAATCTTTATTATTATTACTATTATTAAGACAGAGTCTTGCTTTGATGCCCTGGGGAGAGTGCTGTGGAGTCCTAGCTCAAAGCAACCTCAAACTCTGGGCTTGTGTAATCTTCTTGCCTCAACCTCCCAGAGTGCTAGGATTACAAGCATGACCCACTGCACCTGGCCTCCCTTGATTCTTAATTACTAAGTTTTTTGTTTTTGTTTTGAGACAGAATCTCACTCTGTTGGTCAGGGTAGAGTGCATCATAGCTGACAGCAACCTCAAACTCCTGGGCCCAGAGATCCTCCAGCATCAGTAGCTGGAACTCCAGATGTCGGCCACCAATCCCAGCTCATTTTTCTATTTTTTTTTTTGTAGAGATGGGGTCTCACTTTTACTCAGGCTGGTCTGGAACTCCTGGCCTCAAGCAATCCTCCCTCTTTGGCTTCTCAAAATGTTAGGATTACCGGCAGGAACCACTGAGCCCAGCTTCCTTTATTCTTTTCAATGTATTACTACTTACTTTGGAAAACTTGGAGGACAATTTACATAAATTCAAGGCATTGTTATTCTTGCAAATAACCTCTTGAGGCATCAAAATAAAGAGATTCATCACATCTTTTTTTTTTTAAGATGAAGCCTCAAGCTATCCCCCTGGGTAGAGTGCCATGGCATCACTGCACACAGTTCACAGCAACCTCCAACTCCTGGGCTCAAGCCAATCTCCTGCCTCCGCCTCCCAAGAAGCTGGGACCACAGGCGCCTGCCACAACGCCTGGCCATTTTTTGGTTGCAGCCATCATTGTCGTTTGGCGGGCCCGGGCTGGGGATTCGAACCCACCACCTTAGGTGTACGTGGCTGGTGCCTTAGCCGATTGAACCACAGGCGCTGAGCCCGATTCATCACATCTTTTCCCTCCCAAAGTGTAAATCATTATTTTAATTATATAAAGCCTTCTTAAGAGGTTTACAGGGATTGAAAATAAACCATTAAAAACTTTACTTTTTTTTTTTTTTAACATGAATTGTGATTTAGCTTTTTCAAATATAATTCACATGAATTAACAAAGACCTCAAGGAAGAGGCAAGTTCACACATACAAAAAAGCCCCAGAAATCTATTTTGAAGTATGATTGTTAGAATATACTATTCAAAAAAAATTTATGGAAAATTATTTCTTTTAGAAACTGGGTTAAAAAGTCACTTGGGATTTGTGTTATCTTAGGACTCCTAAAATATTCATGGAATGAGTCCAGTGTTGCTAGTCACCCCCAAGGTCTCAAAATTATCTGTGGACTTCAAAATGTTGGCGGGATTTGAATGTTTACGTGGTCACGTATAGTTAGTTGAGAAGGTAGCTGATTGGCTCCCAGAGCCTGTAAGTGTCAGGAGAAATATTCCTGAGCAGGTTTGTTGGAGGTAGTGGGGCTGTGGGCATCTGCGAGATCCTAATCGGGTGGGGGTGGGGCACAAACTTGTAGCTTCCCTTCTAGAGAATTAACTGAAAGCAATTCACATATCTCTGAATTAAACCCACCTTAGCCATTGTTCTAATATGGAACAATATGTTTCTGTGTGTTCCTTTGACTCAAGAGTTCAACTTGGAGAAGATTTCGGAACTTGTAATACTTCTTAATGAGATGATGGGAAGGCAGAAAGGAGAGCGATTCCTGGTCTGCATATGCATCCTGGGATCCAATCACCCGATTTTTTATTCAAAATTTTGTATGTGCTCTGGGTGACGCCAATATTTCCTCTTCCATAAAATGACCTTTTATAGGATTTCATTCATGGCACTTGGCTCCCTCCTGGGAGTCACAGCGCTTGTCACAAGGCAGCAGGCTGCCTACTTGTTCTTGTGCAAGTGATGACTGGGAGGCTTGATAGGGGCAGCGCTGACAGCCTCACGCTCTGACAGTGATTGCCAGCATTCTTGACCCGGGCACTCCAAGAGCCTGGGAAAAAATACTTTGATTTCTATGTGGCTTTACAAAACAATATCCAGTTGAACCAAATGTCTATGTAGAATAGGTCCTCGGGGCAGCCTTGGGGGATTAGCTGGTTCTCCATGCTCTAGTCTAAACACACTGGTGAGTAGGTCAGGAACCCTCTCATTTGTGTGCATTTAACTTGAGATGTGTAATCAATATTGCACATATATAATGAAACTTATTGCACAGACATTAACACATAGAATTGGGATGAAAGACTAGTGTGTTTGTGAATTAAACATTTGGAAAGAATCAGGTATGCAATGAAAGGGTGTGAGTCTAAGGGTCAGAGAGAGGATTCTATCCTCCTGATAGGCAAAGCAAGGTGAAGGGGTCTCCTGGCAGGCTTGGGAACCAACGAGAGAGCTTACAAGAAAATGGAGGCAGAAAGGAAGGCATTTTTCTAAATACTGCCTCAACTTATGCTTCCCCAGGTACCAGTGAAGTTTCCCTTTTATGGGGAAAAAAATCTTTATTCAGATGCAAACTTTCTATGAACCTTAAGGCTTTGGTTTGTTTCTAATAAGTGATTAAGACAATCATCTTTTTAGAAAAAAAGATTATTTCAGAGAAAAACAGAAGGTCAAAACTCTTCTCAAATCGTTGAATTGTGTACACTAAATATGAATGTTTTGGTACATCAATTCACCTCAATAAAAATGTTAAGTTAAAATTTTTGACTTTTCTTCTCTCTTTGGAAGATTTTGTTTCTTTCCTAAATGAATTTTTAAGAAAGGAAATAAACACAGAATACAGCAAAACCTCTGTGAGTTTTCTATAGGCTCAAATCCCCTAAGAAATATTTTCTATACTTTGGCTTGAGTTTGAAAAGGTGACATTAATTAGACTACAGTACTTCCTTCTAGATCCTAAGTCCACAGTGAGGAAGGGAGTTAATTATACTCTCCCACAAGACTGCTATTAGGTATTAATTCTGACAAAACACACAAAATTCTTAGCCTTCTGCCAAGCTCGTAGACAGTACTCAATAAAGGGCAGCTAGAGTAATACAAAGATTGTTAGACATGTGTGCTGGCACAGGCCAGATTATTTTGGGGTCAAGATAACCAGGGTTTTTTGTGTATTTATTTTTCTATATATAAAAAAGCCGTGTTTATTAGAAACACACCTTAACAAAACTGGCTTTGAATCAACATATAAATAAAACAATACAACTGTAAAACAAGAGTTAGGAAATATAGAGCCCTTTGCAAAAACTGGAACCATTCCTCCAGGCTTTATTATCAATGATTGATACACTTGACCCCTCTCAGCAGATTTATTAAAACAATAAACTTAGAAAGGTGCTTTATTTTAAAACCACATGCAGGGCATGGTGGCAGGCCTACAGGGGACACAAATGGGAGTAGATATAAGGTTTGCTCTCTAGGTGCTTACATCTGAGGCATTAGGAAGATAACACATAATAATAATAATGGTAGCATTTTACTAATCATAGTCATAGAATATTAGAAATAGCAATAGTAGCAACTAATGTTTATTGGATTCTTGCTAAATGCTATGTTTTATAGTTATAACAGGTGTTTTATATAATTTTTTTAATTATAGAGAATTTAAATTATAATTTAAAATTATACTCACTCTTTGATGTAAGTACTTCGATCAGGTAAATCCAACTAAGTTCATTTAGAGAAAAATTTACTTCAAAGAAGTCCAGATGTGGGTGATCCAGGAGAGGTGAGCTGACTTTTGTTATCATGGATATCCAGGATCCTTCTATCTTTCTCTTCTGCCATCCTTGGATACAAGATTTCTAGCCTCATGATCTGAGATGGCTGCTGGAGTTCCAGCCATCATCTATGAGTTCAAGACAGGAAGAAAGAAGAACTGGGGAAAGAGCGAAAGGGAACAACTTTCAGATAAGTAATTCTTTTTTAGAAAACTGGGACCCAAATAGGGTGACTTTACTCATACTTCATTTGCTTTCCAGAGTTCAAGGTAGCAACAGAAATAAATTCTTTCAACTAGCCATATTACTGTCCTGAATAAAATCAGGGTTATTTTAGCAAATAAGAAGGGGAGAATGAGAGCTGGGCCTGGTGACTCACACCTGTAATCCCAGCACTCTGGAAGGCCAAGGCGGGTAGACTGCCAGAGCTCATGAGTTTGAGACCAGCTTGAGCAAGGTGAAACCACATCTCTAAAAATTAGCCAGACATTGTGGCAGCCACTTGTAGTCCCAGCTACTTGGGAGACTGAGGCAAGAGGATTGCTTGAGCCCAGGAGTTTGTGGTTGCTGTGAGCTATTGACACCATGGCACTCTACTGAGGGCAAGAAAGTGAGACTCTGTCTCAAAAAAAAAAAAAAAAAAAAAAGAAGGGGAGAACGATTACTGCAAACAGAGCTAGCAGTCTCTACTATAGTTAACTTAATAGATGAGCAATGGAAGATTAAGGAGTGGAGGAAACTTGCTGGCAACTGCTGGGACAAGTAAGTGTTGTTACCCAAGCATGTCACTCTACTGCCTTTGTGCTTAACCACTAAGCTCACTGTGCCCATGAACCAGCACCAGAACGTAAGACAGAGCCCTCGGGTAGATGGAAACATGCACAGAGACAGTGACAGGGAGGCTGGCAGGGATGCTCACAATTCCTTCTCGGATCTGCTCTTTCCTTTCCAATATGATACTGTCATCATATTGTCAACTGGTCCTTTTCTACCGCTGAACAATTTAAGTGGAACAGATCAAAATTTAAAACAGAAATACAGAATTGCTTTGCGGGCCTTCTTGCCAGAGTCATTGACACAGGAGAGACTTAGGAAAGATGTAAGGAAGCTGGAGCACTAAACCCAGGGTTTCCATTGCTGGAATTGAGATAATAAGCTGTGCGATCGTAAGCATAAGACTTTACCTCTTTGTACTTATAGTTTTTTTGTCTTTAGAGTAAAACTATGTAGTTAATCCTCTCTCTCTCTCTCTTTCTCTCTCGCTATCTTCCTCCCTCCCACCCTCCTTTCTTTTTTGGGACAGAGTCTTGCTCTGAGGTTTGGGCTAGAGTGCTGTGGCATCATAGCTCACAGCAACCTCAAACTCCTGGGCTCAAGTGATCCTTTTGCCTCAGCCTTCTGAGTTGCTAAGACTACAGGTCCCTGCCACAAAGCCTGGATAATTCTTCTATTTTTAGTAGAGATGGGGGGTCTCATTCTTGCTTAGGCTGGTCTCAAATCCTGAGCCTAAGGGATCTGGCTATCTTGTCTTCCAGAGTGCTAGGATTACAGATGTGAGCCGCTGCACCTGGCTCTATCTAGTGAGTTTAGAGTCAACAACAAGGCTCCTTTCCCTGCTGGGAGCCTGTCCCCCTTTGGGAGATGTTCCCTGGGAAGTTAGAGCATACCCATTCCATGACCTTTTCATTTTAGGAGCAACACATAACAGAAACCTCCATCAACTTACGAAACCATCTGGTGTTACTCCATGATTTCCCCTTCTTTCCTTTAGGAAAAAGAAGGAAACCACAACAAGACATGCTACTTTGTAGGGTTTTGTTTTGGTTTTTGGTTAATTTTACAGCCCATAATGCCTCAACTCACCTATACAATAAGAACCACTGTTCAGTGTGATGAAAGATGCGAAATGTTCCCAGTACCTGGTTACTCGCTGACATTGGAATGTATTCTAACATGATCTAAAATTATTTTCTACACCATGGCCTGAAGTGAAAATGGGCACTTTGATTTAGGCAAAAATTTAAGTCACTATTATCTCTATTACCCGAACACTCCAACGAGCCGTATTTTATTTCAAATAGAGACAATAACGATTAAGGCAATAATAATAGTTACCATTTTCCAGGCATTTGCTTTATGACAGTTCCTTTATCATAGCAGTGCTTCCAGGTAGATATTGTTGTCTCCCTTCCACTGGAAAGAAAGCAGCAGCTTGCAGAAGTTGAGTAAGCTAAGATCAGAGGGCAGTTATGTGGCAGAGCTGTGATTTGATGCAGATCTGGGGGACTCCAGAGGCCCACCTTTTTCCAAGACAGGATGCTGACTCTGATGCGAGTCAGCAGGAATGAAGAGACTAAGTGGCTGGGCTTCCCTTTCTCCAGGATTAGAGAGTGGCCTGGGAGAGGCAGAGAGAGCAGTGACTGCAGTGGACTGTGGAGGCACAGGCCACCTCACAGTCTGCAGTCTTTTCCCAGACCACCCTCTGAGACAGTCTGTGCACTTTGAAGGCATCATTTTATTTATGGGATGACGGGGCTATGAACTGAGGCAGGAAAATATAAAGACGAGTTTGATTTAGTATTTCTTTAAGAAAAACATACATGTGCCTTTTAAGGAGTGGAGTGAAGTCATGTCTGCCAAGTGCAACTGACAGGCCCTGCTTCCGGGGAATGAATGGCCAGGGGCTTCCCACTGTGCTCAGGCTGCACCAGGGTCACAGGAATCCTGGTGGATAGGCTGGGTGGAGAACTGCCAGCCAGGGGGTACAGGCAAGCTTGGGGAACACAGCAGGAAGGCGCTAAAATCTCCTCAGGGGCACCCCGGAGCCAGGCTCTACAGCAGTCAGCCTTCATACAGTTTTTGCCATCCCTTGCTTTTATACAACATTTGGTAGTTTGTCAAAGCCCCTTCTGGTCCCCTTGCTTCTCTCCTACTTTAAAAATTAGTGTTTGAAGATTTTTATGTCTTGGTGAAGAGTGGTGCTGTCCTGAGGCTATTTGCAGCCCTCCTTCCCTGGCTCTCTCAACCTGACAAGGTCTTGCCCCAGGATGGGTGCTCTGGCTATGTGACCTCACTAAGTGACCCTTCACGTTGGTGTCCTCCACTCCTTTAGGGTTCCTTGGGGATTTCTGGGTGCAGGCCTAACCCTGGGCTCTGGGCTTTGAAGGGGGGCTGCCCCTCAGGCAGGAAGTGCCAGCTGGGTAATGGAAGGGAGACCCTTCTTCCAGCCCTGGATTCTGCAAACTGAAGGCTTAAGAAAGGCTCCAGCCTGCACCTCAGGAGGCACCCATTTGTCATAAGGGTGCCCATGGTTTGGGATATTCCAAGGGCACAATGTGTTTAATCTCTACAAAGAGATTAAAGCAACTAGTCTGGAAGGGAGCCAAGGAAGCTCTCTGACTTCCACCTGATTCTTCCCACCCCTCTCAGAGGAGGTGCTGATGCAGCCCAGCAGTGAGCATCTTTCTAAGAGCTGAGGTCCCCCCCACCTTGGTCTGTCTGCAGTTTCATCTCTGGAAGGCCCTTGCACTGACCCTGGACAACTGCCTGCTGTGAGGGTGACACTTCACCTTCGATTCCCACCTTCAGGACCTCCCAGCCCTGCCCCTTCGCACAACCAGCTCTCAGTGCACGCCTGACCACCCACATGAGGACTTTCTAGGAGGCTTCTCTCATGGAATGTCTGGGGCTTGAGAGCACCAGGATTCCAGGAACCAGGCAGCTCCAATTTCCTAGGGAGCATGTACAGCCGGAGCGTGCGATGGAGCATCACCAGGGAAGGAAAGGACCTGGAGTTGGAAACAGAGCTCAGAGGACAGGCAGAATCCCAGCAGAGGAGAGAGGCAGGCCTCGTGGGGAGCTCAGAGGGAGCACGGCCGGCAGGAAGGGGAAGGGAGCCTTCTAGTCCTTACCAATATCACAGTTACTGTTATGAAACTGGCATGTCCCAGCCCTCCCTCCATGGAGATGGTCACGGCTTGGGTAACATGACTACAATTTCATCTGCCAACCCCACCCCCACTCACTGTTGCTGCCTCACCCCCTTTCCTAGAGGGTCTCGGCAGCTGATTGGATACCTGATGCCCTTTAAAAATAATGATCCTTACATGGCTGCTGCTCTGTCCTCCATCAAGATGTGTCTGGCCTTTTTTGGTTATTGCACTGTCTGCTGAGGAGCTTAGAAAGGCTACTCTGGACCAGACCAGATGCCACTGGAGACCCCACTATGCAGGATGTCCTTCAGTGTGGTCCCCATGTCGGCCTCGCCCTCTGCTGCCTCTCCCTCAGTGTGGGTTCCATGTAGGCCCCGCCCCCGCTGCCTTTCCCTCAGGGCCAGCCTGTCTTCCTTCTCACCTCCCCATCTGCTCCTCCAGGAAATGGGGAGGACATTTGCGTCCCCTCTTTGTCAGGAGTGTTCATCCCAGCCTCCCAGGTGTCTGGCTATCAAAACTAAAGTCCCAGCTGGGCGCAGTGGCTCACACCTGTAATCTCAGCCTTCGGGGAGGCTGACATGGGTGGATTGTCTGAGCTGCTGAGTTCAAGAACAGCCTGAGCAAGAGCGAGACCTGTCTCTAAAACACTGGCAGGGTGTTGTGGGGGGCGCCTGTAGTCCCAGATATTTGAGAGGCTAAGGTAAGAGAATCACTTGAGTCCAAGAGTTGGAGGTTGCTGTGAGCTGTGACACCATGGCAGTGTACTGAGGGTGACAAAGTGATACTCTGTCCAAAAAAAAAAAAAAAAAAAGACAAAAGTCCCTTTTCTCTTTCTTCTCAGAAGCTCAGTAGTTCCTCACACAGAGTAGCCTCTCCTATTTCTCAGAGTTTCCAGAATAAGCATACAGATTAGTACCTGACAGTGATATATAATTTACAAAGTAAATAGCAAAGTAATTCTTTGTGAGTGACTTGTAGAGACCAGGTCAGACTTGTGTATTTTTTTTTAAAAAAAGACCAGAGACTATTTCAATGAGGTCTTAGTAAGCCCCAAGCTATTTTTGAGGTTGAGTGTTGAGAATCCTTTTGAGCATAAAGGCTGAGTGAGTCCCTTTGGGCGCATTGGGCCACCCTGAGAGTTACAAAGAGGATTGCAGAGGTATTCCAAAGAGAGGCTGGGAAAAACCTGAAAGGAAGTATTCCCAGAACACTCTACTCCCAAAGGTCCCATTGGCTAATCATTAGGGCACGATTGCAAATAAAGCAGCCTCACTTCAAAGGTTAGTGATCTATGAATCCACATGTCCAGACATCAGCTATTCAGCACACAGGAAGATGCCCTCCTAGCTTCTGGCAACTCACACACCCCTAATGCCAGGCCATTCTGACTCTAACAAGAAAATGCACGTATTCTATTACTCAGGGCTCTGCCTAATCCCCACCCAACCCCACAACTTCCCACCTGCAGGGTTCTCCACTTTTCAGCCAAAATGGAGATTGAAAAGAAGAGACACCACTTGGCCTGCGGGAAGTGGGTTCAGAGCTCAGGATGGCCCAGTATTGGGTCTCCTCTGATGCCTACAGGGCAGGTTTCTGGTGATTGTAGTCCTGAGACAATTTCACTGATTTCTTGGGTAATCCTACTTGGCACAGTCTGCTGTAAGGCATGCACGAGCTTTGGCTTTGGTCCTAGACCCCAAGGCTGAGCTCGACCTTTCAGAAAACTTGACACCTTATGGAACCTGTTTCCTCATCGGTACATGGTAATGATAAATCTTCATCTATAGGTCAAGCTTATTTTGAAATTACAAATATACGTAAATGAATATATTTGGTGCCTGGCACATAGGAGATAGATATTTCTACTGCCACTTCTAGTAGTTCTGCAAGTATTGCAACCAGCTATTGGCTAGTGAGTACTCACCATGTGGCGGGTATGGGGTTAGAGACTGTATATACATGACTTGTATGATCAGCACTTTTATGATAAAACTATTTTTTAAAACTACAATTCTTTTTTTTTGAGACAGAGTCTTAAGCTGTCACCCTGGGTAGAGTGCCGTGGCGTCACAGCTCACAGCAACCTCAAACTCTTGGGCTTAAGCGATTCTCTTGCCTCAGCCTCCCAGGTAGCTGGGACTACAGCACCCGCCACAATGCCCAGCTATTTTTTGGTTGTAGTTGTTGTCATTGTTGTTTGGCAGGCCCCAGCTGGATTCAAACCTGCCAGCTCTGGTATTGTGTGGCTGGCGCCTTAGCCACTTCAGCCACAGGCCCTGAGCCAAAACTACAATTCTTAATACAGTGGAATGTTGCCTATATCAATTTAGTTAAGAAGAATCTCAGCCAGGGAAGGGATGTATAAACTGACATTTCTGTTTGCATTTGCTTACCTGAAAATCACTCATTATACTTCAGAAGCAATCTATTCATGAGCCAAGAAACAATATCAAATTTCAGCAGGTGTTAATTCTGACTGTGTCTAAACTTCCAAATGGATATTAAGAATTGAGATGGTTGGCTCCATAGGTTAGATTAAAAACCTGCTTTAAAGTAAACAGTGAAGTAATTGAAACCTAAGTATAGGTATGGGTTGTTTTAATAATTTTGATATCTGATATAATTGTTCTTCACTCTGCTTGTATGTAGATATAATTTTTTTTATTCTACTTTACTAAGTAGAATTTTATCCAAAATTTCTGTGCTCCTAATAAGCAGAAGGGGTGAACACATGCTGTTCTAGACACAAGGCTGTGCACTTGTGTACCTGCCATCAGTGTGTGTATGCGAGTGTGTGTGTGTGATGCATATGACATCTGTGTGTATGACTCTTTTATATCCATAAAGAGTCAAGAATATATCAGGTGCCAGAAGTTGGGGGAATTGGTAACTTTGATGATTCTCACCAAGAGGGCCCCCAGTCTAAGTGAGAAGGGGCGGAGTGATCAGTTGAATCAAAGCTTCGACGTAAGGTGGCCCTAACTAGAATGGAGAGATACGTCTGTGCAGGGCAAACACCAAATCTCCATCCCTGCTTTTCTGTGTCTGGGAAAGACTTCCCTATGAGTCTCCTGGGATAGAAATACTTGTTTTTGTTTTAAAATGGTTCAATCTGGTTAACAGGTTGAGTCAATCTGCTCAACCTGAGAGGAGATTGAGCAGAATTTGATGTAATGCATTTCCCTCCGACATCTGGTGACTAGATGAGGGCTATGAACAGTAGGAAAGCACTGACTGACCCCTTCTTGGTACTAGACCCCATGGTAATAAGATGCTTTGTAGAGGTTACCTCTTTTATTTTTTTTTAAGAGACTGAGGCTCACTATGTTGTCCATGCTGGACTTAAACTCCTGGGCTCAAATGATTTCTTCTGCTTCAGCTTCTTGAGAAGCTAGAATTATAGGAGCTTGTGCCTGGCTCATACTGTTACCTTTTATTTCCTATAATAAACTCAGACATTAGTTATTGCTATCTGAACTTGATAGATGAAGAAACAAAAGAGGTTGAGCAACTTGCCCAAATAGCCTGCGGCAAATCAGGATTCAAACCATGGTCTTTGGACTCCCAGCTATCCTAGGTGTTGATTGGTAGATTCAGAGTAATTGGCATAGTAGCAGAAAGAACATTTACTTTGTTGTCAGATTTCATGGATTTTAGCCTCAGTTTGCCCATCATTTGAGTGTGGGCAATTTAATGCCTCTAAGACTTAGTTTTTCATTAATAATAATAATAACTACTTTAATGAATTATTGGGAGTATTAAGCAAGGAATTGAGTGTAAAGCATTGGTATATGCTTATATTAAGGCTTAATATACATAAGCTGTTACATTTCTGTTTTTATTTACTTGGGACATCAGTACTTTTATTGTGAAGGACACTGTCACACTTCTCTTAATTACATAGTGGTTTTTCACAACATCTTGTTAGAGACTCTGTTACCAGAGGTGAGGATAAGAGAAGAGGGAACAGTGTTTAATTGGGGCTGACAGAAGTGAGGGTTAGCAAAATGTTCAGTACTGACTGGAGAGAATTAAGTGCTGAGGAAGTGCAACATGCAAACCTGACCACTGAGCAGTGGGAGGGCGGGCTGAGCTGAGGCTCCAGGAGAGGCTGAAAGGGGCCCTGCCCAACTCCCAGGAGGACAGGGAGACAAGTGGGAGGCAGGCGGAGCTCCTTCCTGTTCTGCCTGCTTCTGAAAGGATTTAGTGATAAGGCTGGCATCTCCTGTGGCCTCCTGTTCCAAACAGTGGTCTCTTGCAGCCATTCCTGAGCCAATCCTTAGGAAGCTGCGTGTGTGTGTGTGTGTGTGTGTATGGTGTGTGAGATGTGTCTGCATGTGTGGTGCCTGTGTGCATGTGTGCACTTGTGTACCCGTATGTATGTGGCAGTGTGTGTGTGCATGTGTGTGAGATGTGTCTGCACGTGTGGTGCCTGTGTGCATGTGTGCACTTGTGTACCTGTATGTATGTGGCAGTGTGTGTGTGCATGTGTGTGGGATGTGTCTGCATGTGTGGTGCCTGTGTGCATGTGTGCACTTGTGTACCCGTATGTATGTGGCAGTGTGTGCGTGTGTGGTGTGTGTGATGTATCTGCACGTGTGGTGCCTAGGTGCATGTGTGCACTTGTGTACCTGCATATAAATGGCAGTGCGTGTATGCGAGTGTGTGTGTGATGCATATGGCATCTGTATGTATATATACTTGCACTTGTGTGTGTGAGGGAGTATTTGAGGGGCAGTTAACCATTAGTGGTTCTAGTTCATTGTGTCTCTCCTCTTTCATTTATTCATTTCATTCAAGAAACACTTATTGAGGCTTGGTGTGGTGGCTCACGCCTGTAATACTAGCACTCTCGGAGGCCGAGGTAGGTGGATTGCTTGAGTTCAGGAGTTTGAGACCAGCATGAGTAAGAGGGAGACCTGTTTCTACTAAAAACAGAAAATGCTAGGTGTGGTGGGGACCTATAGTCCCAGCTACTTGGGAGGCTGAGGCAAGAGGATCAATTGAGCCTGAGAGTCAGAGGTTGCTGTGAGCTGTGAAGCCGTGACACTGTATGTACAGTGACAGAGTGAGACTCTCTCTCAAAAAACAAACAAAAGAAAAAAATCCATGTATTGAATATTTCCTACATGCTAGGAATTTTGATAATGTCTGTGATTAAAGACTTGAGTAGGATGCAGTCTCCCTCTGAAAAGAACTCACAACTAAATAAACAAACGTATACTTGTGACTTGAGGGGTCTGATGGAGGTTTTTCAGATCATTAGCTTGTACCTATCAGGGCACTACATGAAATCATGGATTTTGCCTCCAAATCATATGTAGATAACAGCTTTAATATACAAATCCTGGTGAAGTGATGGATTAGACCTCATTCCTGTTTCTGTGTAATCAATCAGTATCACTGGAATGACTTCCTTAAACCCATCCTGACCGGGAATGAGGAGACAGGTGGAGAGAGCGGCTGTGACCGTGTGGAGAAGGGTCACAGTGGAAGACGGCCCTCCCCTACAACGGGTCCTCCAGCTTTCATGCTCAGCAAAGGGCAGCTGTTGGAGCCTGCCTGCCATAGCTCTTTTGGGTTGTTAATATTAAAATAGAAAAAAAAATGTCCATTTACTATAAAGTCCCTTCTTAAGGATTTGTTAACCAGCCCATCACTTTAGGAGGCCTTTCTCCCCGCCCCCCAGTTAGAGCCGAAGGAAGCCTTGGGCCCCTCGGGAAATGCAACACATTCTCACAAAGACCTCCTTAGATTCTTCCAACGACTAACTCTATGGGATGGATCTGACTGTCCCCATTCTGAAGATGAGAACGGTGAGACAGACTGAGAAGTCCTGAGTACACCTGAGGATGAAGAGCTGGGAAGCTGGAGCCGCTGTACTCGCGCCTCCTTTCCCTCTGCCACACTCCCCCAGAGTGGGAGAAACAACCTGGGCTCTTCTTGGGACCTGAAGAAGCAGTGTGGAAAGACTTTATTAGGCTTTATTGTCAGAGCTAATTACACAGTGAGTTAATCTACCTCTTCATCTTTCATTAGATTTAGTACTACTTTTCAGCAGAATCAATATCAAACCTGGATTTCACCAAGCCGTGAGGATGTGGCCGGCAGGGCCCCCGCAGCCTGGGTGATGCCCAGGGAGCGACCCCCAACCACTCTCCTCCTTGAACAACATTGTTTCACCCACCAAAAGTCACGGAGCCTATGCAGACTTTCCTTGTTATCGACCAGCACAGTTTTTCCTCTTTAAGGTTGATCTCTAGTCTATGTGTTAAGATTTATGTAACCTTGTTAAGATACTGCATAAATAAAGCTGTTTCCACGGTTCAGGGGTTGGCTGCAGCCATCAACCCCATCAGCCCTCCAGACCGCCTGGCCATGGTCTTGCCATCACCTCACCCCGCCTTGAACCCCGCCCCACCCTTCTGAATTCCCCCTTTTCCACTCAGGTCAACTCTCCCTCTCTTGTGCTGGTACTTGACAATAATCATAGCACCCACCTAATAGCGTTTGGATAATGAAAATTAGTTAATATTCATAAAGTGCTTGGAACAGGTCCTGGCATGTAGTAAGAATTATGTGATTATTATTATTTAAATATGCAAGAGGTACTCAGTAAACCCCAGTTATTTTATTATTTTTTCTTTAATCCTAAGGTAAATTTTGTTGAAGCACTGCCTTCATGATGGGGCTCCCTGGCTAGATGGGTTAGGATTGTTATTTTTAAACTGTAGTAACAAAGCCTAAAAGTATCAGCACAATGAAGTTTATTTCTTGTTCATGTAACAGTCCAGGATGCTTCCAGCTTGAAGGTGAGGCTCTGCCCCACAAAGTCACAGAGGTTCTGGCACCTATAACACATAACTTGAAGGTTCCCCTGGAGGTCCGAGATGGGCTAAGTCTCAAAGTGTAGCACATTATTTCTACTCATGTTTTGTTGGCTGAGTCTTGATTGAATGGCAGCTCCTAGCTGCAAGGGAGTTTGGGAATGTGGTCTACCTATGCTCAGAGAGAGAAAATTTGGAGGAAAACAGCCTGTGTCTTACCAACTCAAACACTGACAGTAAGTTCTCCTGCCTTTGTGATCACTTTATCTGGTTCTACAACCACCGTTGCCCTTGAACGTCTTGGTGCAGGGCAGCACAAATCCTTTGCCCTTAAGGTCCAGTCTCCTCGCTGCCAAATAGGAGTCCCATGTTCACATACTCATGTTTTTCCTTCTAAACTCTTCGAATTGCTTCAAATTTAGATTTGGCTAATATCTTTTTCTTTTTTTAATGGTTTGAATTTTGTTTGTGGAGACAGAGTCTAAGGCCTGACATGCTTTATGGTAAGAGACAGTCTACCATGTAAATACAGTAGAAAGCCTACAATGTAATGGCTAGAATGTTACATCAGGGCAAAGCTGGTTAGATATTGCTGTTTGGAAGGTGGTGTTTCTTTTTTCCAATTTCCATTGAATTCTAATACATACTATATGTCAGACACTTTCGTAATCCCACTTAATCTTCGCAACAGCCTATGAAGGGGAATTAATACACACATTTTATGGGTGAGAAATCTGAATTCCAAGAGATTAAGTACTTTATTTACAGCCATACCTTGCCCATTGTGATTATCTTTCTTCCAATTCCATAGCATTTAAGTATTGTTAGTATTCAGTCCTCCATGGTTCCAAAGAATCATCCTTTGTGGAGATATGCAAAAATGTTTGGGAAGGCACCTTGGCTCCTAGGTAACCATAACTGGGTACAGTGAAGTCATGCTATGTAACAGCTGCTTGGCATATTGCAATTTTGTTTTCTTGGGAATAAAGGTGCACAGGACTTTTCCTTTACACAGACTGTGGACCTACAGACTGTGCTGTGTAACTTAGCTCCCTGACCACCAGGAGCTAGGGTGGACCTCCCACTTAGCTCACCAGCTGCCGTGAGCTGGATAAAGCATTCTATACCTGCCCTCTGTGCCTGAGTTTCTCTCCAGTCCAGCCAAATTAGAACACTGTCATTGCATTCTGCCTCCTCAACAGAGGAGAGCTGAAGCTTCTAGGTCAAGCATGGAGCCTCTATGTAGACAGTCAGTTGTTGCTTAAAGACAGGGATGTGTTCTGAGAAATTTGTCATTAGGTGATTTTGTCATTGTGGGACCATGACAGAGTGCATGTTTATTCACTAAATAAACACTAAATTCACACCGACACAGATGGTATTGCCATCTACACACTTTGGCAGTATGGAATAGCCTCTTCCTCCAGTATAATCCTCTGGCTCTTCCCTCTGTACATGCTACAAGTGTGTACATCATGTCACTATGTGGAGGACTGCAGGGAGTTGTGCTACATGGTAACAGGCCTAACATAGGAACGGTGCAGTCAACAAAGGGCATCTTACTGGATGTGGATGCCATTCTGTTGATCTCTTGTTTCTTACACCTTACGGGGAACACCATACTTAGGACTCACTGTGCCTGAGTTCAACAAAACCCTGATGAAGTTACTAGTTGTTCTTTATAACTAAGGTGTTAGTCTTTGTTCAGACTCAAAGTTACCTACAGTCGTCTTTCTTTTTCTTCCACCTGGTGCATGTTGAAGGCAATGCTGTCTCTTGAGAAAACACCCCCTACCGCACACACACCCAGTCCTCTCATTACACGGCACATTAGTTTGCTCTTGAAAAATGAACCTTAAGCAGAACTTTCCAGCTGTGATTTTTCTCCTCTAACTTCCTGCGTTTGAAATGAGGTGTATGGACTGGAAATGCCAGCTCCTTGACTGCTGAAAGACGCTTTGCAGCCTGTCCTTTGTGACCCTTTTAGCTGCTGAGAGATTCCATGTCTTCAGAGCCAGAGGATCAAAAAAGAAAAACAACTTGGCCTGGGATGATAATTACCCTAAGTGGCTGATCAACAAGGAAGAAGTGGCAGTGGTGAGTTTTATGGCTTTCGTTGTATTCTCCCCTCCTCATAGGTTTTTATTATGATTACTTAAAGATATTTATAATAAAACAAACAGTTACAAATGTTAGGGAGATTGTATTGCACTGGGGCTCTCTCACAGCTGCAAGTGTTGCCTCCTACATGTTATTAATTTAGAGGTAATCAGGTTTGCCTTTGCAGCTGTGCAGCATATGTTTTTCTAAAACAGTCATGGCCATGGGCACCAGAACAATTAGGACTGGAAAAAATGCCAGGAAGCATTTTTTTTTTCCTCTCCTCCTGATGAACTGATAGTGTCTTTCTTTTAATTCTTGGTTTTGTGTGGTTTTTAATCATTAAAGAGAGAAAGGAAAATGTTTTTTTGAGTACCTACTGTCTGTCTAAACTAGTTGTGTCTTGTGTTATTACATTTAAATATGCCACCTTTTTTCTCTTTTTTTAATGGGTTGAATTTTATCTGTGGAGACGGAGTCTAAGGCCTGAGATGCTTTATAGTAGGAGACAGTAATACTAAGTGAGACACAGGAGAAAGCATACAGTGTAATGGCTGGAATGTTACATCAGGGAAAAGCTGGTTAGATATTGCTGTTTGGAAGGTGGTGTTTCTCGTCTCCAATTTCTATTGAATTCTAAATCGTTCTTAGATTACTCTGATAGAAAAGCTCTTATTGATTTCTGACTCAACACAAAAACTGTCTTTACTTTTCTAGATAATCTTATGGAATTTAGCTGATTACATATTTCTTTGAAGTAAATTCAAACTGAGTTTGTGGTGTACAGAAGATAGATAAATCTGAGACAGGGTTTGCATCAGGGAAGTCCTGCACCACAGGATGTCCTTTTGGTGTTTACATGTCCTGATCCCTTCTCCATTCCATGCACCTGTTCATCCTCTTGCATTAAGACTGTCACAACAAATAAAACTCACTTGAAGATTTGCCTAGCAAAGTTAACCTCATATGATTTTCTGTTTAGTCACTAAATAAATTATTTTCCTATTTTTATTTTTAAAAACTATCTTTTTTGTTTTTTGTTGCTTTTAAAAAAATTTCAGATTAATATACGGGTACATATGATTAGTTTACATTGTTAGCATTTGTTAGGAAAAGTCCGAGTTATAGTTGAGTCCTTCACCAGGAGTTGTGCCATATCCCCCTACATTGGACCTGTAAGGTAGAAGCTTACTGAGCCCCTCTGCTCTCCTTGAATTTGTGCTTTTTCTCTCATGTGAACCTGTAATTGTTCATCTAGTAGTTTCAAATCAGTATTGGGCACATGGGATGATGGTTTTTCCATTTTTGTGATACTTTGCTAAGGAGAATGTTCTTCAGCTCCATCCCAGTAAATGCAGCTTGTGATTAGCTTTCTGAACACTATGGCAACATGCTAAAAAGTGGCTCGGGGTGGCAGTCAACAGTCCCAGGCCAAATCCTGCTGCTAGCTGCCCATTTATTTACTTGTGTGTGGCTGCTTCTGCACTCTGCAGCAGGTGGAACGGCTGTAACAGGATAGCTTCACAGGCATGCCACCCTGCAGCTCTACAGAAATGTTCCTCACTTGGTTGAATGCTCTGCTGCACACCTTGAAATTATTAATAATTTTTGAACAAGAGATTCTGCATTTTCTTTTTTTTTTCTGTCTTTTTTTTTTGAGACAGAGTCTTAATCTGTTGCCCCAGGCTAGAGTGGCTTCATAGCTCACAGCAAACTCAAACTCCTGGACTTCAATGATCCTCCTGCCTCAGTCTCCCCAGTAGCTGGGACTATAGGCACTACCATGCTCAGCTAATTTTTCTATTTTTAGTAGAGACAAACTCTGGAGCTCAGGCAATCAACCCCCCTCAGCCTCCTAGAGTGCTAGGATTACAGGTGTGAACCACTGAGCCTGGCCAGGATTCTACATTTTCATTTTGTATTGGACCCTAAAAATTATATAACCAGTTCTGGTGACAGAAATTGCAAAATCTAAATTTTGGGGGGGGACCTGCAAAACCTAAAATATTTACTGTGTGGCCCTTTGTGGGAGAAGTGTGCTGACCCCTAATTTAGCTGATCTTGTGTTTTCTTATATTTGTTAATTTTTAAAATTAGTTAATGTGTTAAGAATTACTTGGAGGCAATGTCTAAAATGTAAATAAATACTTGGTACATCATACCCAGAGATTCAGGTCTAATTATGACTCAGGAATCTATATAAGCCCAATAATGGGGCTGGACGCTGTGGCTCATGCCTGTGATTCCAGCACTTGGGAGGCTGAGGCAGGGGGATTGCCTGAGCCCATAGGTTTGAGACCAGCCTGAGCCAGATAAGACCCTGTCTCTAAAAAGTATCTGGGCACTGTGGTGGGCACCTGTAGACCCAGCTGCTTGGGATGCTGAGGCAAGAGCATCACTTGAACCCAAAAGTTTGAGCTTGCTGTGAGCTAGGATGCCATGGCACGCTACCCAGGGTGACCAAGTCAGACTGTCTCAATAACAATAACAACAACAATAACAAAATGAAATAAAATAAAAGCCCAATAATGGCTCCGATGTGGTTGTTCCTTCAGCCAGACCTAGAAAAGCTGGAGGCTCCTTATCACCTGGGTTTGAACTGTCCCCTTAGAGTCTTACTGAATTCCTTGTCACTTGTCCCTCCCTTTTACCTCATTTTACTGTGCTTCACAGATACTGATTTTTTCACAATGTTTGTGGTCACTCTGTGTTGAGCAAGTCCATCATTGCCATTTTTTTAACAGCGTGTGCTCATTTCCTGAGTCTCTGTTATAGTTTGGTAATTTTGCAATATGTCAATTTTTAAAATTATTACTATATTTGTTATGGTGATCTATGATCAGTGACCTTTGATGTTGCTATTGTAATTGTTTGGGTGCCATGAACCTCACATATAAGAGGGTGAGCTTCATCCATAATGGTGTGTGCAATCTGACTGGCTTCCCCCCACCTCTGTTCCTTTCTGCAGGCCTCCCCATTCTCTCAAACAAAACAACATTAAAATTAGGCCAATTAATAATGCTACATTGGCCTCTAAGTGTTCAAGTCAAGGGTGAATCACACGCCTCTCACTTTAAATCAGAAGCTAAAAATGATTAAGCTTATTGAGAAAGGCATATTGGAAGCTCAGAGAGGCCACAAAGCTAGGCCTCTCCTGCCAGCCAATTTGTCAAGTTGTGAATGCAAAGGAACAATTCTTGAAGGAAATTAAAAGTGCTATTCCAGTGAACATGTGAATGATAAGGAAGCAAAACAGGCTGATTACTAATTTGGAGAAAGTTTTAGTGCTCTGGATAGATCAGACCAGCTGTGACATTCCCAGAGCCTAATCCAGAGCTCTGACTCTCTTCAATTCTGTGGAGGCTGAGAGAGGTGAGGAAGCTGCAGAAGAAAAATTTGAAGTTAGCAGGGGTGGATTCATGAGGTTTGAGAAAACAAGCCATGTCTGTAACATAATAATTGATGCAGGTGGCTTTACTAACATAAAAGTGCCAGGTGAAGTAGCAAGTGCTGATGGAGAAGTTGCAGCACATTATTCAAAAAGACTTCGGTGGAGGAAGTAATTGAAGATGTGGTGGAAATAGCAAGAGAACTGAAATGAACAGTGGAACTCGAGCATCCAATTGAATTGCTGAACCTCAAAATAAAACCAGAATAGGTAAGGAGTTGCTTCTTATGGGGGAGCAAAGAAAGTGGTTTCTTGAGATGGAAACTACTCCTAGGGAAGATGCTGGAACATTGTTAAAGTGACAACAAAGTATTTAGAATATTATTATGCTGCATTATTCTATTATTGTTTAGAATATTGTGTAAAGTTAGTTGATGAAGTAGCAGCAGGGTTTGAGAAGATAGATTCTAGTTTTGAAAGAAGTTCTACTGTGAATGATACTATCAAATAGCATCAGATGCTACTGAGAAATCATTTATGAACAGAAGTGTCATTCTACATGGCAGACTTACTATAGTTTTATGTGTCATATAGTTTTATTTTTCATAGTTTTATATATCAGAAATTTTTTTTTTTTTTTGAGACAGAGCCTCAAGCTATCCCCCTGGGTAGAGTGCCATGGCATCACAGCTCATAGCAACCTCCAACTCCTGGGCTCAAGCGAGTCTCCTGCCTCAGCCTCCCAAGTAGCTGGGACCACAGG
>CAUYQV010118679.1:0-18082 GCA_963574575.1 Galagoides demidoff
CCACCCTCCCCCCTCAATTCGTCTTAGCAAAGTATCTCAAGAATGGAAGAAAAAGTATCCAATGTACTCAGCCCTACTATGAAACTAATTTATAGCTTTCATAGGAAAGCTATAACCCAATTATAGCCCAAGAATATGGGGGGGGGGAGGATGGGTGGTGGGAGGGTGATTGGTGGGATCGTGCCTATGGTTCATCTTACAAGGGTACATGTGAATCTTACTAAACGTAGAATATAAATGTCTTAAAATAATAACTAAGAAAATGACATGAAGGCCATGTTAACCATTTTGCTGAAAATATTTCAAATTGTATATAAAAACAGCACACTGTACCCCATGACTGCATTAATGTACACAGCTATGATTTAATAAAAATAAATAAATAAAACGTCTTTTGCAGGCCACAGAATTTTCTTTTAACTGATAATATTTGAATGTAAAAGTTGAGTGACAGCTTCTGCTTCACATCCTCCTACATTCTATAATTGGGATGCATGTGTGATTGCTGGAACACAACCATGGTGCTGTGCCATGAGGATGAGGGCGTCTCCACAGAGATGGCAGAGTAGAAAGATGGAAGACACCTTAGTCTCTGAGGGTTTAGAGTCTAACACAGTCCCCATACTAGCCCTAATTACAACTCTCTGCATTTTTACTTAAAAAGAAACTTCTATTTGTTTATATTTGGGAGGCATAAGAACTGAATATATTTTATCCTATGCAGAACTGAAAATATGATGGAATCTAAAGTATTTTTCCTCTTTTCTTCAAATGACCTTTCAACATCCCTCCAAAAACAAACAAAAAAAGTCACCATTAAGAGGTCTAGTACCATATTTTTAAAAGCTAAGGGCTTAAAGATGATAATATTTTTATAGCCTCTCAGTAAATAAGAGTTAAATTTTGGAAGACAATAGTCCATTGTGAAGGCCTGTTCATCTATTAGCACTGCAATTCAGAACATAGAGCAGATTCCTGGCAATGATTACCAATAAAAAGATTAAATACAAAGCTAAAACACCACAGAGATTCTGGCATGAGTTATAAGGCATAGTTCATGCACATCTTCATTGAATAATTTTTCTTATTGCGTATCTACTATGCCCAAAGCCCTACTATAAATCTGGTGATAACGGTGCATACAAGCCAAACATGTTTCCTGCCCTACACAGAGTTTGTATTCTGTAGGAGGAAACAAGCATCTCACAAGAAAACAAGTAATAGTCATTGACAGGTTAATCTTGGGTTTTTACACTTAGCAGTAGCTTGTTACTGCTAAATGAAAAATTCTTCATTTGATTAAATAACGTAGATCTAATTTGTTCTTTTTAAGGGCTTACACTTTCCCACTAGTTAGATGATATTTATTCTGCCTTTTCTTTAATAGTTGGCATTTACCAAGTTTTGTTTTAGTCAGGGTTTTTTTCCTATTTTTTTCTGCCTTCTCCCAGGACTACCATCTTCAAACATTCTTTTTTTTTCATTTTTAAAAGACTTTTAATATAGTAATAAAGATGCACAAACCATCCAATGCAAGAAACAATCTGGGGATTTTTACAATAAGGATACAAATGAAAAGTTGCCAGATCTTTGAAAGTGTCATAATTACATCTAAGATTTTCTTACTGAAAATATTTCACAAATTGAGGTGAGCTTTCTCCCAAATCAGTGACATTGGAGTATATTTGACTATCTTTAAATCCTCAGTATGTATTTAAATTCATACATAACAACTCCGTTTTGTGAAGTCAGTCTAATGTTGATTCCAATACCATATATTACTGCTTTAAGGTGGACCCATGATTAAATCCTGTGGAACAATCCATTAGCATTTGGAGCAGCAGTTCTCAACCTGTGGGTGGCGACCCCTTTCGGGGTTGAACAACCCTTTTCACAGGGTCACCTAAATACATCCTGTGTATCAGATATTTACATCACAATTCATAACAGTAGCAAAATTACAGTTATGAAGTAACAACAAAAATAATTTTATGGTTGGGGGTCACCACAGCGTGAGGAACTGTATTAAAGGGTTGTGGCATTAGGAAGGTTGAAAAGCAGTGAAGGATATAAGCAAAATAACCATGTAACAAGCAGATTGAATTTCTTATGTTTTAATTTCTATCCAAAATGGAAGAAAGAGCTCACCTATAAATACTTCTGTGAATTAAGACACAGGAGGCACAAATGCACTGTCTCAATAACATTTTAACCAAATATGTATCTACTAATGCTAGGACTAATTCCGATAATGCTGGGACTTATTAAATTACAAAAATATGTTTGATGAGATTTATTTTCAAGTTGAACTTTACTAATCAAAGATTGAGACTTAATTATTCTCATATCTTCTTTCAGTATCCTGAGATTTTTATATTCATGAACTTCATTATCAAAAGTAAAACTCGTGGGCAGCACCTGTGGCTCAGTGAGTAGAGCACCAGCCCTATATACCGAGGGTGGTGGGTTGAACCCAGCCCCAGACAAACTGTAAACAAAAAATAGCCAGGCATTGTGGCAGGAGCCTATGGTTCCAGCTACTCGGGAGGCTGAGGCAAGAGAATAGCCTAAGCCCAAGAGCTTGAGGTTGTTGTGAGCTGTGATGCCAGAGCACTCTATGGAGGGTGACAAAGTGAGACTCAGTCTCTTAAAAAAAAAAAAAAAAAAGTAAGACTCATAGACTCATATACATCTTCAAAGTGGGAATGCTGGTTCAACTGTATGTGTGTTTGTAATTATGTATATCACCATGTATTCTAATATGGCTGAAGCAACTTACATTTCTAATAGTATTGCCTTAAAGATGTCGCCATCACTAGCATTTATCACTATTTTTTAGGTTTTTGTGGGACTGATGAGTAAAAAAATATATCTCCTTGCTACTTTAATTTTTACTTCTCCAATTACCAGAGATCTTGAAAGATATTTTATGTCTTTTGGATTTGCTTTTCTGTAAAATTCTTATTAATATTTTTTGGCTATTTTTATTTCTTTTTTTAAAATTAATTCATAAGACTTTTGCAACATAGCTATTAATTTTTTCTCTATATTTGTTTTGTATTGTTTTTCTAGCTCTATCATTAGTGTATATTTTGCTTTTGATTATTTTAATATTATAAAGTCAAAATATTACTCTAATACTTTTACAGCTTCTGAATTTTCTATCATAGTCCCAATTATCTTTACATCTTAGACTGAATGTGTCATTTCCTATATTTTCTCCTAACATCCTTTATTGTTTTATTTGTTTACATTTAAATCTTATTCCATCTGGACTTACTGTGTTGTAAAGTAGGGGGTCCAACATTATTCCAGAAACAGCCAGCTACATTAGATCCACTTATTAAATAAATCATGATTTTCCAGTATATTGAAAATGCCCCGCTTTCCATATATTTAAGTCTCATATGTAGCTTGGCAACTATTTTTCCACTCATTTATTTTTCTATTTATATGTCAATATAATATTAGCATAATAACTTGATTAGAGAGGAAAAATGAATGTAGCTTAAACTATAAAGTTATTTATAAAACTTTACAGTTCCTTTTTCACCTTTGATACTCTTCTCATTCCCATTTTTAGGTCTCAATCTAACCTCTAGTTCTCTTACTTTCTCCTTCAATGTTTACACCTCCTCGGATTTTTTCAGGCTATTAGTATAGGTCTCAGCAGGGATCATTCTCATCTTCATAAACTGTTATTTGAGTTTGAAAATCATATATTTTAATTCCAGAAAATCTGCTTTGCACTTCACCTGAATATTTTCATTTAACAGCTCATGTTCTATTTTTCCCAGAAGTTCTAGTCCAACTGTGCTCTTCATGTAAATTTCCCTTCTCTCTCTGGTCTCTGAATTCCCTCAGACATAGAATCTTTGCCAGACAAATAGGGTTAGACTCAGGGGTGGTACTAATCTCTCCTGCTGTGGGTGGGTGCCATGGTATCATGCAGGTCATCATCTCCTGTGGAGTGACTGGGTGGAATCTCGTCTACTCTTCAGTCCCCCTCGCCAACCAAAGAGGCTCATGTTCAAACACCTCTCAGGTAGCAAGTACTTTGCCTTCCATTGAGGTTTTCTTCAGTTCTTAAGGAGACAGAGAGAACACCACACTCTTGTAAGCCATTGCCACCTTTCCTCCCAATATCTCTGTGTCCAAGTTCTCACCATAATTCACACCCATCACTTCTGACCCTCGCCGCAAGGCTCTCTGATGAAAACCCCAGTTTGCTATCCAAATCAAAGTGGAGAAAGAACCATATCTCTTCCTTGAGACTCCTACCAAAATGGCCACCTCCAAAGCCATTCTCTTCCCCAGTATCTGCCGATCTGCTACACACAGAGGTTAACTAGGTAAGGACATGTAGATTAGTTGGTGATGTAAGTACAGAACAGTTGAAGCTCATATAAGCCACAATTCTCCCTGAATCCTAATTAGGAGTTTAGGTTCAGACAGTTGAATGTAAAGCGCCTGAGAGACATCCAAGGGGAGATTTTGAGTTGGCAATTAGATATTCTCAGTGAATAAATGAACATTTGCATCTTCCCCAAAATCAGATGTTTAGGCCCTAATCCCCAATGTGGTAATATTTAGGGATGGGATCTTTGGAAGGCAGTTAGGTCATGAGGCAATATCTGGAGATGAAGACATCACTAATAAGAAGTGATATTGGAGATATCCAGCATGTAGTTGCCCACTCTCTCTCTCTTGCGTGTAAGAAAACATCAAGAATATCCATTTGCAAGCCAGAGAGCAGGCCCTCACCAGACATAGGAACCTCTGGTACCTTAGTCTTGGACTACCAGCCTCCATAACTGTGAGAAATAAATGTTTGTTTTGAAGCCACCCAGTCTATAGTATTAGTCATAGCAGCCCACACTAAGGCACCAGGGCTCAGTTGAGAGATCTATTTGAGAAAATTCATGATAATTGAAAACATGGATTCATTCAGAGGGTACAGTATAGAGAGAGAAGAAAAGACACCTAGGATTTGACTTTGAGGAATATTAATGTTTGAATATCAGATAAGGGCCTATTGGTTGAAATAGGATACCAATTAAGAATTATAGAATACTATTCTGCCATTAAAAAAAATGGAGACTTTACAGCCTTTGTATTAATCTGGATGGAGGTGGAAGACATTATTCTTAGTAAAGCATCACAAGAATGGAGAAGCATGAATCCTATGTACTCAATTTTCATATGAGGACAATTAATGACACGGTGGGGTAGGGGAAGGGGAGGGCAGAGAGAGAAAGAAGGAGAGAGGGGTGAGGGAAGAAAGAGCAGAGAGAGGGAAGGAGGAAGGGGGTGGGGTCTTGGTGTGTGCTACACCTTTTGGAGGCAAGACATGATTGTAAGAGGGACTTTACCTAACAAATGCAATCAGTGTAACCTGGTTTCTTGTACCCTCAATGAATCCCCAACAACAACAACAAAAAAGAGCAGCCAGAATAGGGGGGAAAAGGAAGGAGTGATGAGTCATAGAAGCAAAGGAAGAAGAGTGTTTCAGAAGGAGGGCATGTTCAACCATGTCAACAACAGCGTCAAATGCTATGGAGAGATCAAGTAATGGGAAGAATAAAAAATGTGTATCAGATTTAATAACATAGTGCATATTGGTGACCTTACCAAGAATTATTTCAAAGAACCCTGAAAGAATGAGAAGAGGTAATAAATTTAAGCAATTCTGAGTATATTGTTTTGTAGACTTCTGTGTCTGAGATAAGTTATGATTGGAGACTACATGAAAATCTCAAGTCAGGAAAGATGTAAATGAGTTATTACAACTTGAGCCACAAGTTTGGCATCTCATTCAGCCCTTTTCCCTTCCGATTGCTTGCATACTTCACTATCTCAAACATGACCCTATGAAGTGCAGTAGTTCTGTCCAAGTTTTTTCTAAGTTTGGAACTTTGGATAGAATGCCTTGGGTAAAAATACAATTTGATTATTTGGCTATTTCTAGTCAGATAAAGCAAGCCATTTTAGGAGCTTTGTTTTTTCTAATTTTCTCCCTTTAAGCTCTTTTATTTCCTTACCATCTCAATAAATTTCCTCATGTTTATGGTTGAGGGGATGAGTCACTCCTCCAGTAGAAGTGGGTGCTGAAAGATTTCACGTTGTTTTTCTCTACACAGCACTAAAACAACCAACAAATTTCAGGCAGATTTTAAACAACTGGTCCACATAGAGATAAAATTCATCAAACCAGTAGTACTTAAAAGAACAACCAGTCAGAATGGTTCAGATGGTGCTGGTCCCTTTATAAGGATAATTCTGTGGTACTTAAATAAATCTAACAACTGAAGTTTTACAATACATAGCCCCACTGCACATATTTGGAGATTAATGAGTCTAACAAAAAGATTCTAATGTGTTTTCAAAGGAAATTAAATTTTGCAACTCTACATGGGTATCAAATTTCTTTTTACTGACAGAAGTTATGTTTACTTTAAAATGGTAATAATAACAGGCCCAATTCTTTACTTCATGTTCCTCAATAGAAGCACATCAACAATGTAGTAATGTCAGAAAGCTAAAAAAAATAAATTTTCACCAGCACAAAAGTCCTCTTGTGCTAGTAACAACATATTCATGAATAATGATAGACCAGCACCATCACGTTGTCAAGAGGTTTCAGCATTGTGGTAGTAGCAATGGTAACAGTGAGCAGAGAGAAGTGATTGTATTACTGCAGAGGCTCACCTATAAATGAGTCCAGCATAGGCAAAAAATAACTTCCCAAGATGATAACCTAGACTTAGCACCAATCCAGGGATAACAAATGCAAATAAATGGCTAAGCTCTGAGTTCTCTGTCTGAAGCACAGGGTTCTATCTGAACCACTGAAGGAACCAGTGATCCCTTACTATGTCTATGGACAGTGTGTGGACTCATCCTAGAAAAAGTGCTACATACCTCAAACTGACTAACACTACAAGGTGCTCTCCTTGGGAAGCTCTGCGCTGATACCAGCACCTAGATCACTCTTCAAAGCAACTCTGGAATTCTTTTTTCTGTAATGGCCATCAGAGCTGTCATTGTATAAGATCTGACAATTAAGTTCTCAAACTCATCCCAGAAAAAGTGCTGCCTACCTCATTCCCTTTGCTCCTCTGGTTACCATACCGAGATTCAGCAATGAGGTTTATAGCACTTTTTCTAGGATGAGTTTGAGAGCTTAATTGTCAGACCTTGTATGTACTATAAAAAAAACAAAAAAGGGGGGGGGAGCATTTCAAAAATCCATTCCATGATATTAGACAGGAATATGTGATGTTAGAATAGAGTCAAATGGACAGAAGTCATTTGGAGTCAAGATGGTCAGAATGAGCCACTAGAGTCATTCTGGTTTTCTGTACTCAATAATTCACTGAAGCAGTGTTAGGGATGAACTCCTGGCTCTCTGCAATTGCCTTCCCTAAGAAAGGAAAGCTCTGTTAAAGGCGTGGGTCTCTGTGTTCACACTGGGACATTAGGATGGACCAACCCACTTCTGATTGGTCTAAGTGTAGAGACTATTGGATGGGTAGAACCAGTGCAGCTCTCTCACTGAAGGGTTCCCTTTAGAGAAACAAAGATATAGTCAGACGATGGTGGATGCTTTAATTAAAATAAAGCATAGAGGTAAGTTTTTGACTGCCCTGTGATCATTTGCTACTGACAAGCATGAAGACAGATTCATTCTTCAGTGGATAAGATATATAGAAAGAAACAAAATCAGAGAATTTGTGGCCACAAAGAGAAAGAGATGCAAAAGACTCCTGAAGGCTTTTGTATTGCAAGTCCAATGTACTTCCATGAGATGCCATTTTAGTTTTCATTATATCCCTCTTTGTTTAAGCCTTGATTAGAACAGTAGTTTGTAACAAAACCAACAATAATAGCTAGCATTTATTAAATGTTTATTACACCCCTGGCACTGTCTTATACATTTACGTGAATTTTTCCACTTCACTTTTCCAACATTATTATTATTATTCTCCACTTATAGATGAAAGAGCTGTGGCATTGATCCAATTACTAAGTGAAGGAGCCAAGATTCAAGTAGTCTGACTCCAGAGTTCAGTTCAGTTCGGTTCACTAGCTATGGGCTTATGTGAATCTGATCAAGTCTCACTTTCATCTATAATATGGGGATAATGAAACTGACCTTAGAAACTGTACATTTACATGTGATGACATATGTAAAGGTACTTTGTAAACTTTGCAATACCACATGTTAAGAATTTTTTTTTTGAGACAGAGTCTCACTATGTCACCCTCAGTAGAGTGCTATGCAGTCATAGCTCACAGCAACCTTGAACTCTTGGGCTTAAGTGATTCTCTTGCCTCAGCCTCCCAAGTAGCTGGGACTACAGGTGCCCGCCACAATGCCTGGCTATTTTTGTTGTTGTTGCAGGTGTCGTTGTTTTAGCTGACCCCAGGCCAAGTTTGAACCCACCAGCTGTTTATGTGGCCAGTGCCCTTTTGTTTCGGTTTGATCCTTGTTCAACAATTCATTCATTTGTATCATTCACCCACTAAGTTATTCATCCAAAAATTTACCAAGACACATTGAGCACAGATATGTAATGTCATGTGTTATCTACATGCTTGAGGCACCTATCAGTGGCATATGTAATAGAGAAGACAATTGTTTGTCTTATCTACCACCACCCTTACCACTCTCACAGCATTGCAATGATGATGATGATGATGATGAATATACTTATTGGCAAATCAGAGTTGTAACAATGTGAACTCTATTTATCACATCAGTATTAAATTTACTGAAGTTGTAATGTCATGGTTGTATGAGGAATGTCTAGAAATGCTAGCTTTGAATCGATGCCAAAATACTACCATTCCTCTAGTACACTGAAACTAATTATAATAGTGTATGTGAAATGTTCCATTGAAAAGATAGCAATTGTCTTTATTTTGATTTGCCTACACTTTAGCTTTACTTTTATAACTACTCTGTGAGAAAAAAATAATTCTGAAAGGTAAATTTTGTCTAACTATTTTCATGAAAATTGTGTGAGAAGTATCTAATGTAAGCAGAGGGAGATGGACTGATTTGATGACTATTTGGAAATCCTGATATTCCTTCCTGGAAATGAGAGTGCTTGTCACTCGATATTTCAAATCCATGGTCCAAGCTGAATAAACATGAACAATCCTTTTAATTTAGAAGCCACCATTTCTAGATCCCATGCTTGTCATATCCCTTCTGGTAACATATTCTTTCTTTATATATTTGCTGGTTTGGTGACTTAGTTATTGCACAGCTAATTAACAGTACATTCTGGTATCATCTCCTTGTACCTCTGTCATGAACCTATAATCTCGTCTCCCTAATTGAATGTGGTGGTTTGCAAAGGTCCTCAGCTACACATTTATAACTTCCTGAGTTGCTGCTATGACTTCACAAATATACTACTTAGGAGTTTATTACCTAGGCAAACCACCAATCTATACCAACTAGAATTTTCTTGATTACAGGAGAAGCAAAACTGAACTCAAATTAGTTTAAGTAGTAGAAAACTCAAACTAGTTTAAGTAGTAGAAAGAACTTATATCACTTAGAGCAAGTGGTAACCTATCATAGTTTTCAGGCACAGCTTCTTCCAGGCATGAACCATGTTTTTCTGTTCAGTCTTCATGTATGTGATTTTCACTCTTAGATTGGCTTCCTTCATGCTATAGCAGTTCCCGGTCTCACATCTTAAAACATTCAGTTCAGAATAATTCCCCAACAAACAAAAGTCTTGGTAATTTGTGATTAAATTGATTTGGCTTGGCTTTGGATTAGTGAACATTTATAAGCCAATCATTGTGGCCCCAAAGGGATTGAGATAATGTTGATCTGGTTACTCAAAGTGGAGCTCACTTCCAGAAGAAGAGATGGGACCCACTGAGACCACAAAAACTAGGTGGGCACTACACAATGGTGGGTATAGGTGTAATCACTGTTGGGGAGATAACAACAGTCTACTCCTTGATCATGCAACATCCACTTACTCTGTTTCTGTATGTATGCTTTCAAAAATGTCACATTTACTACAAGAAGTCCCTCCAAAAAAAGAGACAAGCCAAATTATCACCTAGTGAATTTGACTCAGAGTCTAAGATTACTATGTGATAGGTAAGTCTCCTTTATCAGATCCAGATACTACTCTTGTCATTCTGAAAACTATTCTTGGAGTGTTTTAGACACTTCTCATAGACAGCTGCAGATACCCTTAACCTCATCTCTATCTTTTTTACTTCTGTCACCGTATGGTGAATAAGAAGGGTTCAAACAACTTCATGAAGGGGCCATTAGGCAACTCACCTTCACCTCTCATTACCTCACCTTCCGCCTTCCACCTAGTGGAAGGTGCCATTAGGCACCTCACCTTCACCTCACCTCACCTCACCTTCACCTCACCTCACCTCACCTTCCGCCTTCCACCTTCATGAAGGTGCCATTAGGCACCTCACCTTCACCTTACCTCACCTCACCTTCTGCCTTTTGCCTCATGGCTTCCTTGTTGACCCTAAGGTGAGAGATGCTATAGGGCTTCACTCAGTGCCTAGATATGCACAGTCCAGAAGTGAAAAAGTGTAGAACCCAAAGAGCAAACTTCTGACCATTGAGAGGCAAGAGCTAATTACAAACTTTCCTTCTGTCTTCCTCCAGCCTCCCACCTCACCTATGTATCATCCTGGAACACACTTTGCCTGGCTTCACAGAAGACAGACCTGTGAGATGAGCACTCAGCACTTAAACAGTTGGCAGAAGCCAGCTCAGGAATGTAAACTTATAATTGGCTCTCCCTTACCTCTTACTCCAGTTTCCATAATTTGCACATCTTCACAAAGTTACAGCACATATGCTTTTGTTTCTTTTTCTCCCTTCTGGGGAACACAAGCCAAGACGATATATAATAGATCTCTAACACTTAAATTAACAAGAGTTAATAGAAAGCTGAATAAATGGTATTAAACTTCCATTTGCAAAGAAGGTCATTGAGAAACACACAGAGATTGCAAGTATATGACACATGTCTTCATCTGCTGGCCATAAATAACAAGGACAACCTACACTGGCAATGGAAGGCTTTTTTTTTTTTTTTCATGGAGTAATTAGAAGGCCCCTGGTTCTTCCCTATGAATGGGTCTCCCTTGTCCATTGTCTCTCATGGAGATAGACTTTGGAAAGGATGCAATTTCTGGGGCTTGACCACTTGAGCAGCCCACTTCCTGTTGATGTGATTCCTGGATCCCTGGGATTATCTTAGGGTTTGAGAAATACAGGCTCTTTTTGGCCAGTCTTAGGGGTTGTTTTTGGCAGTACAGCTCACTTAAAAATTTAGTAGGCTGCTGGTCTATTTGCTTTGGGTCTACATACTTGTGATCAATTCCATGGGCTGGTCTCAATGCCAACTCTCTTGTCAGTTCCTGGTTTCACAAATCTTGGCAATTTGTCTCCAAGAAGTACATCTCTGCGCTCTGCCCACCTCACCGCCCCTTACTTAACAGTCTCAACCATATTCTTGGCCTGTGTCTTGAGCAATAAAAGAAAAATACCTTTATGGCCAGAGACCCTAATTATAGTTAGGCTACTCCATATCTCTGTCTTCATAGCATGACTGTTTCCTTTGTCTGGCAAAGAATGCTTAGCAAGAGAAGCTTGGAAGAAGCCTGGTCTCATTCATTTCCTGCTTAATTCCCAAGCTCCTACCTCTGTTGTTGCCAACCTTGACTTGAGGAGAAGAGTGTGGTATTTCTATCCCTATGAGATTCCAGATTGGATTAGTGAACTCTCTGGCAATATATCACCTTAATGCTGTATTTCTCTTACATTTCATCCCTAATCCATATGGCACACTGTCAGCTCTACATTAAAAATAGATTCCACATTGGGAAACTTTTTGCCCCATCCACCATCAGCCCCTAACATGGTCCAATCAACCTACCACCTTCTCTTCTGTAATTACTATAACTGTCTACTAGTTTGTTCTTAGTTTTCCTCTCTTTCCGTTTCTCATACTGTCATGTTCCACACATTAACCAGAGCCACCTTCCTGAGTTATACATGAAATCGTGTCACTCTTCTGCTTACAAGGCAAACAAATAATAATATCCATAATTTCATCTAAAATGCCCATGTGAGGGCAGTGCCTGTGGCTCAAAGGAGTAGAGCACCAGCCCCATATGCCAGAGGTGGTGGGTTCAAACCCAACCCTGGCCAAAAACTGCAAAAACTGCAAAATAAATAAATAAATAAATAAAACGCCCATGTGGTCTGGTCCATCTCCTCTAATGATACCTTCCCTTGCTCTCTATGATTCTGTCACAATACCTTGAGGTACCTGGCATGCTCCTGCCTTGAAGAAATTATACGTGCTGTAATCTATGCCAAGGGAATTTCTCTCAGGTGTCCTGATTATCCTTTTCAAATAGCAGCACATGTCATTTTCTGTTCTCTTTTCTGTTCTGCTTATCTTTAATGGCTTGTCACTACCTAAATTTAGGGAGTAACTTTTTTTGAATAGCACATATGTATGAATTAGAATATAAGGTCCATAATGGCAGAAGCTTGTCTGCCATATGTCCTCTGTTGAGGGTAGTGCTTGGCAAAGAAGGCACTCAATACATACTCTTTTGGACACTCTCTTTGACCTAAGCTTATTTTTTAATACAAGATCTTCTGCAGGTGGAGGAAATAGCTCTTAAATCTCTGTGCTATATCTTCAGTAAGTCTGAGTAACAGCACACAAAGGCCACAACCTAAATACCTACCTTACTTGCGCATAACAAAGACTGTCAACTTCTTACTCTGGAATCAAGGTGGGACCTTTACTGTTATCCTCACTATCTCCTCTACTCAGCAAATTCTGCCTTAAAATGGGGTGAGCTGGGGGCAGTGGCTCTCACCTTTAGTCCCAGCTACCTAGGAGGCTAAGGCAGGAGAATTACTCGAGGCCAGAAGTTCAAGTGCAGCCTGAGCAACATAGTGAGACCCTATCTCCAAAAAGAAAGGAAGGAGGAAAGAAGTAAGAAAGGAGGAGAGAAGGCAGTAAGGAAGGAAGAGGGAGGAAGGAAAGGAGAGGAAGAAAGAAAAAAGAGATGTTGATGAGTACCCAAACATGTATCTGTTAAAATGTTATTGGTGCAAGCAAAAGAAAATCAAATTCAAACTGGTTTGGACAATGAAGAAAACTTATTTATGGAATTTTTACTAAAATACTAAAAAGCTAAAAACAAAAAGCTCCCAGAGCTATATAAGCTATACATCATTTGAAATGTTTGACATGAGCACTCACCCCATTTCTCTCATATTCTGTAGGCTCTGCCCTCCTCCAACTGTCACACCACACTTCTGTGTCGGCCTGGCTGCTCTGAAAGTAGGCTCCCAAGATGTACATTATACAATCTGGTATTTCTGATTCTATAGGAATTCTTAAAGAAAATACAATTCTGAACTCCTATGCAATGATACTACATGATTTGGCTACTGTTATTGCCGTAAGAAAGTTTTGTCTTCTGCCAAGCCAACTTGTTAGCTCAGAGTAAAATATCAGACCTTGCAAATTTTTAAAAATCTTTCCATTCAAATCTTTTCCACTTCCAATCTTCCGCATTCCCCTTAACCTTTTCAATAGCTCAGGATGAAAACCTCGGGTCATATTATCTGTTCCTCTCTGGCTCCCTGTCTTTGTCTCTGTCTGTCTCTTTTATCCCCACATCTACTCCAATACCTATTTGTTCAACCTGCAAATATATATATTCTGAGCAATTCTAAATACTTTTACTGCCACTGCCACATCTAAAGCCCCATTATTTCCCTTACAACACATCATTGCCACAGCTTCCCACTTAAGCTCCTACTTTCTGCTCTTGCCTCCCCAGCATTTATTGGGGTTTTTGTTGAGATATTTATGGAAGTGCGTATCTTTTAGTTACATGTATGCTTTTGTGTGGATAGTTTTAGGTGTGTCCCTGCCTCTGAAAGTACATAATATACCTGCCTAATGTACCCACTGGGTAGGAATTGACCCATCTCCTTCTACCCCACTACTCAAATTTCACTGAGTTTTGCTTCCATATGAACTTGTAGGTGTTGAACAACTAGCTCCAATTTTTATGGAATACATGGGGTGTCTATTTTTCTATTCTTGTGATATTTCATTTAGGAGAATGGTCTCCAAATCCAGGGTGGAATATTATGCACTCACAAAAAAAGATGGAGGTCGACTTTGTTCCATAATAACTTGCTATTTATTATTCACAGACAAGCTAAAGTGATCCCGTTTAAACATACATCAGACCGTGTCACTCCTTTATTAGAAAGCCTCCAGTGGCTCACACCTGCGTATTCAGGCTCCAGGTATCTCCTCAGCCTGGAAGCTCTTTCCCAGACAGCTTTATAGCATGTACTGCTTTTTAATATTTGACATTTTCTGGCCACTCTATTTAAAATTTGAGTCTCCTCAACTCCAGCACTCCCTGTCTGCTTTCTCTGCTTTATGTTTGGCCTTAACACTTATCACCTTTTGTCTTCTCAAATAATTTCATTTTTTTATGTCTTCTTCCAAAACATGTGAAATACAAAGACAACCCAGAAAGTATCCAGCCACGCAGGTCTCTATTTTTCTTACTATATGGCTGGATACTTTCCAGAGAGCCCTCATGGTATTTGGTATCAGGGAAATCATTTGGATCATGGTATTTTGGCATCAGGGAAGTCAAGAGAAGAGGGAATTTCAAGTAATAGGTATTAATGAATTCAAATATTTTAGAGAAATCAAATAAGATAGAATGATAGATGTCCAAATGGAAAGTGTTGGTGAATCTTACAATGAATCACTTTGGTAAAATGAATAAAAAAAAAAAAAAAGGAGGAGGCAAGCTATATCTAGGAGGTAAGAGAGAATGAGGTCCAGAGCATGCCAAGAGATGCTCATCTTTCCCCTAGGGAAGGGGGTGGGGAGAGACATGACAGGAATGGTCAGAGCAAATCCCTAGTCTGGTGGGTAGAGTAGTAAAGAGCCATCCTGGTGTATCTACCGTCTCTGTAAAGCAGAAAAATCAGGAAGTCATTTTATCTTTTGAAAAGAGGAGATGAGAGTTTAAGAAATTTGAAGAACATGGAGTTTTAGTCTCACTGTGAAGACTGAGAGGGGAATCAGGGAAACGTCAGGGGTGGCTGAATAACTCTCTGTGGTGCTGTTTATTTGTTTTGTTTTGCCTTCCTTTTGAAGAAAGCCTATCATTTCAGATGAGTTAATCTGTAGTAATGGTGGCTCAGTGTTCACTGTGTACATCATGGGAAATGAGGTCTTGAGAACCGAATCCTAAAGCAAATTTCCTGAGCACCCATGGAGCCACAGGCACACGTGTGGATAGGGGAGCAGGTGTGCTTGCAGCCATATGCATGTGTGTGTAGGGAGTCTCTCATGCATTTAAGACGGCACATCCCACATTTTCTTGCTGATACCCTTAACCAGTCTTTGCTACGCCCAATATGGACTTTCATTTATCCATCCTTAAACAGTCATTTCAAGCTATTACATAGAATTATCTGTCTTTGCCATGTGCCTGGGAAAAGCTTCATTTTGGCTGCTTGTATATCAGTTTGTGCAATTATTTAATATGTCACTGCACTCTGGCTTATTATTACATTTATATGAGTAGAAATGAAACAGTGATGAAAAGGAACAATATGATCGAGACAAACAGAAATCACGAGGTGTTCAGAGGCTGCACATCTCCAGCTGTGCACACTCATGAGTAAGTGTGAGTTCAGATGTAAAAAAAGCAGAGGAAAGAGCTTCTGGAAACACATCCCACTAGGAACAGGGAAGGGCTCTTCTGCTGGTTTAAAAGGTTTCAGATTCATGCCAATAGCATGAATAGCAAAGGAGGAAGGGGCAGTAGCTTTTTCTTTCTTTGATTCACATTTTTGAGATTTTCCTAGACTTATCTGAGGTGCTTCTGCCACTGTTTCCCCTTCATTTACCAGACAAATCCTTCAGCTGCCTGTCAAAGCCTTTGAATTCAAAGTTTGATGACAGGCTGCTGCCCTTGAAATAGGAAAATTTCGCAAGTTAAATTCCAGGATTTTCCCAGGAGGGCTTGTACACGTGCACTGAACCCAAAGGACTTGATTTAGCTGGTGAGCTCACAGCCACTGTGGCTGTCCTTTCTCCAACCTCAACCCCAAACCATGTCCTGGGCCAACCACAATTAACTGTTTCTTTAAACTGGGAAGATCCAACTTGTAATTTGGATGGGAATGGCTATCTAGAAAGAATTGTTTTATGTTGCTATTTGTGCCTATGCTATCCTGAGTCTCCCCCATTTTTCCTCTAAATTTATGAGTCCTTATTATTTTGGAAAGTCGAAAGAAAAAATTATCTCTGGGGAAGAATATGCATGCTTCCATTTCAGCTCCCAGTGTTTTGAACAAATAATTCCCGCCATTAGATTTCAGTCAAATTACCATTCATTTTACTTATACAATTCAATTAGTGAAATAATCAGTATAATGTATTCCACATTACTTCATATAAGAAAACACAGAAGAAGTGATTTTGGATCACCAAAATGTGGAAACAACCTAAATGCCCACCAACCCAAGAATGGATTAACAAGCTGAGGTATATGTATACCATGGAATACTATTCAGCCATTAAAAACAATGGAGACTTTACAGCCTTTGTATTAACATGGATGGAAGTGGAACACATTATTCTTAGTAAAGCATCACACTAATGGAGAAGCATGAATCCTATGTAGTCAATTTTGATATGAGGACAATTAATGACAAGGGGAGGGGGTGAGCAGAGAGAAGAAGGAGGGAGGAGTGGGGACGGGATTAGCAGAGAGAGGGAAGGAGGGAGGGAGGTGGGGTCTTGGTGTGTGCCACACCTTTTGGGGGCAGCACACGATTGTAAGAGGAACTTTACCTAACAAATGTGATCAGTGTAACCTGGTTTCTTTTACCCTCAATGAATCCCCAACAATAAAAACTAAAAAAAAAAAATTAAAATAAATTAAAATAGAATGGTGCAAAAAAAAGGTCTACTTAGTGTGGTTACCAGAGGGTAGGTTATTTTTCCTTGGTGGACAAGGCAGAAAAAATAAGTGAAAAAAATGCCTGGGGCTGCCATGTGCAAATAAATCCATGTGCACAGGGCTGCCATCTTTTTTCTCCTCTTGATATAGTAACTGTTACTTTCCAATCTGAAACACCCTAAAGACAGAAACAGAGTGCTACAAGTAGTCATGCTCAAAAACTAAGTGGGACTATCCCAGACAAAGTAGGACACAGCGTCTCCCCACCTCTCCAGCTGTGGGCCCACTCATCCAGACCTTGCTGCTTATTCAGGATGGCGTTCTTCCCACTCTGTCTCTCATGAAACAACCTCTTTTATGTTGGCCAAATTAATGTGGACCACTGTTCAGCTTGCTAATAGAAATAGGTTTGTCTGCCCTGGCAAATGTAGTGTTGGTCAGCTTAACGCATTTATTAAGCCATGCAGATCTGGTGGTGGCCATTTTAGCATGCTACTTTCAAATTTACTATTTCCATATTTTACACAAAAGCAGAGAGCTCAGTACACAAACATAGCACACAAACAAGTTTCTACATTCTTCCACGTCAGCTCGCTAATGAGTTCTCGAGCAGAGAAACAGCAGATGAATTCATCTTTCTCCATGTGTTCTTTAAGGAGTGAAGTAACAATTTTTAGAAAGGGAATAAGAGGGAGCATGTATTTAGAATCAAATGGTGTGCAAAATATTTGACATTTATTTGATTGGTTGATTCAGTGGGCATTTAATAAGCACTTACTCTGTGTTAAGTAAATATTCAGCCAAAACTTACAGTATTAAAATACACACTGTGATCCAGAAGATAAAAAATCACATTTCAATAAAGATGTTTGTATCAGAGTGTTTATTGCAGCTCATCAGATGCTTAAATTGGGACGTGTGCTTTCAGAGGGAGCTTTGTAAATACTACTATCTGTTATCCATTTTCTCCTGATTTCTCAGTTTTTACTAGAGTGAACCACGTTAATCCCTGCTGCTCATGTTTTTAGAA
>CAUYQV010118682.1:0-34695 GCA_963574575.1 Galagoides demidoff
GAGGCAGGAGACTCGCTTGAGCCCAGGAGTTGGAGGTTGCTATGAGCTGTGATGCCATGGCACTCTACCCAGGGGCATAGCTTGAGGCTCCGTCTCAAAAAAAAAAAAAAAAAAAAAAGATGCTTCCTTCCATTGCAATAAAATCGGCTATGCAATCTGTTCCCTTCCAGTGTGTCCTGTGAGACTCATTGAAGAAAGCTATCCTCCCTCTCCCACGGGGTTCTGTTCCTTCAATCTTTCCTTAAACGTCCCTTACAACCTAGTCTCTCTCATCCAGACTTCAATTTGACAGCGTCCCTCCCGCTTCAGATGTGGCGATTTTCACTGGGCAAGTAGAAAAGGAACGTCGGAGTTGTGGGAGCCCACTGCCCAGGCGCTGAGAAAATGCACAAGTCCCGAGTGTCCGCGGGTTACACAGGAAGGCTCCCCGAGAGAGGCGATCCCTGACCCCAAGTCTAGGGCAGGAGCCCGCGGTCAGGGCACCCCGGATAAAAAGACTGCAGGATAGCGGCCGCGGGGGGACGCTAGGTCGAAACAAAGGCTGAAGAGTTTACAAAGATGAGAGGCACGACCCCAAGTGAAGAGAACCTTGCACATGGAGGACAGAACTGCATTTTCCCAAAAGTAAGTTAGAGAGACACTGGAGGGACGTATACAGTGGGACGAACGGTCTCGAAGCGAAACGCGTACTTACCCGTAATCTGGCAACCCGGCCTCCGTAGCACGACTACACGCGCTGCCACCTGAAGAGTCCGGTAGCCAAGGCAGCGGGCGGCTCAACTCAGATATCGCGAGACAGAGCAAGCCTCGCGAGAACTGACTTCGGTCCCTGACAGGACGACGTTCTTTCCGGGGGATATGGGAGGGCTCTGGCGGCCGGGATGGAGGCGCTTCGTATTCTGTGGCTGGCCTTGGAGCCGCCCTGGGTCCTCGGCTGCGGACAGAGTAGAACCGTTTCTTAGGCCACGGTGGAAGGGGACAGCAGATGCCGAATGGAGCGCTTCCACGTCCCTGAGGCGGCTCGGGACGTGGAAGCGCTGCAGCCCTCGAGGTCGGAGCCCGGCAGTGCAGCCGCCGCAGCGGCCGAAGGGCACGAACCCTTTCACTCGCGCGCAGGAGGAGGACTGGCGGCGGCGGAACAAGACGGTCCTCACGTACGTGGCCGCGGCCGCCGTGGGCATGCTGGGGGCGTCCTATGCCGCGGTGCCCCTCTATCGCCTTTATTGCCAGGTAGGGGGCCAGCGGTGGCCACGGGGAGACGCGGTCAGAAGGGGAGGAGGTGCAGGAAGAAGCCCTGGACAGCGGTCGCTCTAGGAGCCATAGTTGGAAGTGATGTTCAAGATCCTCTACCAAAGAGTGTGAAACAGCTCAATACTGTGACTTACCTAAGGGCACCAAGGAAAGTGGCAAAGCTTCAAGTAGAACCCAATTCTCCATAGTGATCGTGCTGATACCACGCTACAGAGTGAAATTCTTTGATTTCTGAGACACCTCGCCAAAAAAATGTGTAGGCTCTCATTATATACCCAGCAGTTAGTTGCCTTACCCTCCTGCTCACACACTTTAAAAATGTATCTTATTAATGCATTCATCTGAGAACCACATGTGGTTTGTGTGCTGAGATTAGCCCTGGAATTGGGAGTGTTCTTGTTTCTGGTGCTTAAATTGGTACCGGCTGCTCATCCGTACAAGAGGCATGAATTAGGTAGGCCTTTGAGGCCGCTGCCCCCGATATTATAACTGTAATGAAGTTACAGTGCAGCCGTTCGCAGAGTGTGGCCCCTGGGACCAACAGCATCCAGCGTCACTTGGGAACCTGTTAAAAGTACAAATTCTAGGACCGAACTGCAGAATTACTGAATCAAACCTTGGGGGGCAGGACCAGCAACCTGTATTTTAATAAGCCCTGTAAATGATTTTGAGGCTGACTAAAATTTGAGAATCACTGGCAAAGTCAAACCTCACTTATTTCATAGATTTCTCTTTAGTTCTTAACATAGTATTTTGCAGCTCTGGCGGGGCATTGTAATCACCTGAGGAGCTTCTTGAATACACATGCCAGGGATATACTATTTCAGAGACTCAAGTTTGGAAATCTAGGGTAGAGAGTAGGAATTTCGGTTTAACAGTCATGCCACAAGTGAGAGCTACATGTTAGCTTACATATCTAGCTTATGTATCTTACATATCTAAGTATTTAAGATAATGATTACCAAACTTTGTGGTACATTGGGAATGACCTGGAGTGATTTTTAAAAATCCCGTTGCCCAGGTCACACACATTACCATTTACATCAGAATGTCAGAGTGGGAGCCAGGCATCAGTAATATTCAAGGATTCCTCTGTAGATGGCAATGTGCAGCAGAGTTTGGGAATTGATAGTTTATCACAACTGGAATTAGAACCCTGGCTTACTACTCTTTCTTGCCACCATTGTTAATGCCTGGTGTACTTCCCTGTCTTTATGGAGATCATCTTACCTTTCTTTTAGGTGGTAAAGTAGGAGAAGTCAAAGGATTTTTCTTTTCAGTATCCTAATGTCAGCATTTGTGTGTGAATTTGCATGGGCTTGAGTTCTGGAGGATGTGTATAGAATGTGAAACACTTTTCTGCTGAGGCCACCACGAACCCTATAACTAGCAGTTGGTTAAATCATAAGCCGAACTGAGTCCAAATAAGCAAGTATGAATTCCACCCCTCCACCCCTTCCCCCCCAAAAACCTCCAGGGGTTGGAAGAGAGTTATTTTGTTCCCCAGGGAACATTAGCAGTATCTGAAACATTTTTGGTTGCCACAACCTGAGGGAGATGGGAGGGATAGGATACTACTGGCATTTGATGGGTAGAGGGTAAGGATACTGCTAAATATCCAAGAGTGCACAGGACACAGTCCCTCCACAACCAAGAATTATTCAACCCATAATGGGAGGTCGAGAAACCCTGCCCCAAACTGAAGTAATTGACAATATTATGTGTGTTTGTATGTTCACGTGGCAATCATAAGGCAAGAAGTTAAAGATAATAATCTGTAATTGTAAGAAGTTGGATGTTGAACAGTCATAATACCAAAAGAACACTTTTCTTGCTCAAGAAATCACAGAATTTTAAAACCAGAAATAAGATTATATAAAACACTTATACAGAGACCTCATTTTATGAGCATGTAAAGTGGTAGCCCAAAGAAGCTCATTCAGTTCAGTTCTTGGAGCTCACTAATAGCACAACTAGAGTCTAAGATTTCTTTTCAGTACTTTTTTTTTTTTTTAACTCTTTGTCTATTTTAATTTCTCAAAGCATTGAACTTAGAAACTTGAACAATCTATATTCAAAGAATATATCACAGAATCTTTATTGAGGGAAGACAACTTATTTATTTTATTGACATAACTCAAGTTCCTGATGAAAAGGAATTAAAACTCAAACATGATAGCACTTTTTGGCAGAAGAATATACCTTATACACAAGTGCAAAGACTTACCCTCTAATGCCATCTTTTTGGATTATCAAGTACTTGAATAATGTTGCGTGAGTGAAGCTAGTTGACTTGTGTAACAAACAAAACGTAGTACTACTATATCTTGCTGTCAGTCTTCCCCTAGACTCAAATTTGGTATTTTTTCCCTAGTATAGTAACAGGTAAATTGGAAACCAGAATTCTGACAGCCTCAAGCATCAGAAGAATGATGACCTTGGAAGTAAGGACTTCTTTTTTAAACATCTGAAGATAAATAATGGCAGTGAAGAGAAACGAGGGGTGTCAGATGCATTATCCATCCCTATGACTGGTTGATTCACCTAAGGGATTAGGTGCTCTGATTAACTGGTGATACATACAAAAGCTATACTATACAGAGAAGAACAGAAAAAGATACAAACACATTATGATCACAATACTTCAGATGCTTTAGAAAAGCAGAATACAGAAATGCAGCAACAAACTGATTTGGACTCCAAAAGCTATGATATGAAAAGAGACCAGACAAGAACATGGAAAAATGGAATTATTGAAATTGTTTTCATTGAAATCACCAGGTTTGAGTAAATTGTATTTCTACATGTGAATAATAGTTAATATAAAATACTAGCAGTAAAAGGATGATTAATAAAAGGCTAAGCTGGAAGGAAGTTCTGTGCTTTGTCATTGGTGAGATAATAGTTCACTTACTAAGAGAATTTGCTTTTCCCAAATAACTCATTTTTGACCATGCCACATAACCAAGTTATCCATGCCATATAACTAAGTGATTGCTGAAAGACAGAATGACTTTAACAAACAGAGGGTCTTGACATCCCCACAGTGGTCAGACTATCGACAAAGTTTCAGGAAATGGTCAGTAATAGCATGTAACTTGGCTCCAATGGATTATTAAGGTTAAATCATTTTAAAATACTAATTTTTATCAAATAAATAGATCATCAACACCTAAATGTATTGTTTAATGTATTCAGTATCTTTTTCTAGGCTACTGGACTTGGAGGATCAGCAGTTGCAGGTCATTCATCAGACCAGATTGAAAACATGGTGCCTGTTAAGGATCGAATAATTAAAGTTACCTTTAATGCAGATGTGCATGCAAGTCTCCAGTGGAATTTCAGACCTCAGCAAACAGAAATATATGTAAGTGACTAAATGAGTCATTAAAAGAATTCCTTTTTTCAATATGAATTCCTTCTTTCATTAAACTGGTTAACTGATTTAACTTAATTTCAACATACTGACAGTTTCCATTACTATAATTTTTTATTCCCATAGACTACTTCCAGTAGTGCCCTACACTTAATGTAAGAGCATATAAAACTTGAAATTTTAAGTTATATAATGGTAATACTAAGTCATGTTAGAACAATAAAAAAATGCCATCTGTTTTATTAACATCATACTAAGAGTTGACTAAATAATCCTCTGGTTACTAATGTTGAGGGTAGCATTAGCTCTCAGACTGTATAAGTTTCCAAGTTTTCCTTTGGCATAGATCATGGGAAAAATCTTGACAGTTATAGGTTACAATGAAAAGTAGTTTATTGGTTTATATCAGAAGTATTCCTGTCTCTAAAAGAAAAGAAAAAAACAACTAGGACCTTTGAAGTAATCAGTAGCTAGTAAAGTATTCGTGTTGTACTCAAATAAAACTACACCTACAATTTTTCTAAAATTGTAACTAACAGCAGTCCTGGGAAGATTTTAACTGAGATTATCTTATTAGCTGAGGATTAGCCAGAAAGAAATAATTTCAACACTTACTGGAAAAGCTTGCCCAGTTCAGTTACCATGACTGAATCTCTTCAATGATTAAGGATTTTATAGCTTATCTTTTGAATGTTCCAGGTATATGGTAGTATACAAAATATTAGTGGCTGAATTGGTATAAGTGACAATATCCTTTGGAATTTTTTAAAGCCATGCTGTTCTCCTTAGTTATTTTCTCAAAACAAATTATTAACATTTTTTGGTTTAATTAACATTCTATTGAGTCAGTTTTGGTTGTAAGTTTAATTTCTTTTGGTTGTGAAGTAAGTTTAATGTTGGTATCCTTTAAGAAATATTTAGTTAATCATGACATTCAGGTGCAAGTGTTCAACAGAAGTTAAGCATGGGCTATGATATGCTTATCTTGTCCTTGAACACACTTTAAATAACTGAATATCCAGACTATTGCTTGAAGACCTCAGGTATACAAGCGGACAGTCTATAACTAATACATAATGGAGTATTGGTTCTCTTCCTTGATAGATGCAAATAAAGTTTGAAACTCAGATATGTTTATGGGTAATATTCATAATTTATTTTGCTAAGCCTTACATTAGCTTAATGTAATAAATAGTTTATTAGCTTAATTATATGATCTGATGACTAAGAAAAATAATATGACCAATTTAATAGGGGACAAAGGAGCTCAGTGAGATTTAAAATATCAATCATGTATATTTGCTTTAAAACAGGTAGTGCCAGGAGAAACTGCACTGGCGTTTTATAAAGCCAAGAATCCTACTGACAAACCAGTAATTGGGATTTCTACATATAATGTTGTACCGTTTGAAGCTGGACAATATTTCAATAAAATACAGGTAACAACTAAAAGCAAACTTAAAGAGTATGATGAAAAAGTACATTAAACTTTGGTATGAAACTCACTACAGAGTTTTAGCAGATACTCATGATTTCTGAAAACTCATTTCTTCTAAGTCAAGCTATTTTTCTTCATTGCTTATACTTGCTACCCAGAGATTGAGAGCTAAACCGTAAGTGTTTTTTAAGATTATAGTTAATCTGTTAATTCTCAATTTTTAAAGCAAAACTCAATCTGTGATGAAAAGATAATTCTGTCATAGGACATAAAAATTATATTTAATAGTGTGCTTATTAAAGTCAAGAAACGAATTCTGTTATTGTTATAAGAAAAGAGAAATGTTATTAAACAAATACCTTTTTATAACTTCTAGTGCTTCTGTTTTGAAGAACAAAGGCTTAATCCCCAAGAGGAAGTAGATATGCCGGTGTTTTTCTACATTGACCCTGAATTTGCTGAAGACCCCAAAATGGTGAATGTTGATCTTATCACTCTTTCGTATACTTTTTTTGAAGCAAAAGAAGGATACAAGTTGCCAGTTCCGGGCTATAATTGATGGTGGCAACTAAATCTTTTGTGATTTTTGAAAAATCATGTATCCTGCCGCCTTCTTTGAGAAGAAATATTCTACAATAATGTGAAGCCTATTTTAAATGGTTCTACTTGCTTTAGTTCCCTTATTTTACCCCCCTTAAAAGGAAAACCTGTTTTCTTAATTATCGTCCTATATTCTAAATAGACATATGAGTTTAACGAGAATACAACCAAATTATTTAATATTAACACTTCATATTTATGGCAATGAATTTGAGAATTTAAAAAAAGTTTATCTGTTTCAGGTCATAAGCCAGAACTTCTGACCATGTCTACTGTCATGTCTAAAATAGTTGGTTGCTATTTTTCTTGAGTATGAACGGTCACTATTTTCAAAGTTTAGAGTAGGAGTCACTAATCCCTAACAGCTTCCTCAAAGATTCTTATTTCAAATTTAACTTTATTTTTCCTTTAAGAACTACAGCTATTTTATATTTAGAGTTCTTAATAATTATTTGGAAATTGTGGTATCATGAAATTGAAATAAAATACGTATCTACTGAGCTGCTAGCATTTACTATCATAGTTCTCAGCCTCTGAATGTTAAAATGTGGGGGGGCGGGTTGTGAAGATTTGCTGACATCAAAAGTTCTTCTGGGAACAAACTGTGTAAAAAAGATGTATTAAATTATTTTAATAGCAATTTATTTGTTATAATTTACATAAACCAATGCACAATTTAATCTGAATGTTTTCCAGTAATCTTGTTCCAAATAGAACTATTAAGTTACAGTAAAAAGAAAAAAGAAACACATAATATTACAAAGACTAATGTTTAACGGCCACCTAACAGTCTAGGGACCTGTTCAGGACACTTAAGATATAATTGAACTATAATCATCAAGGCTTTAACAATAATTCTAAATCAGTACTTATTTATGAAGAAGTACAGATCAGTATTTATAAAGAAGTACAAATTGACTTTTACATTCAACTTTAGTTAAGTGAAGGCACTCAGTGTTCCTCCCAAAGAATACATTTAGTTGCTCACACTAAATGCTCTTATCTACTCAGAATTATTTTGTAATAAAATAATCTTATCAGAGTCATATGATTCTCAATTTAGAAAGATCTGAGAGACATAAGATACTGCAATTAAATTGGTTGGCCCAAATACTAAGTAATTTATCTTCTGCTGAAGTTTTAAGTGAATATTTGTTACAAATAAGTTCCACTGAAAAACCTCTCCAGCTGCTGGAACCATACATGTTACCCTGTAACTGTTATTCTTCTATTGATATTTAATCTTCTTAATAGTAGAGAAGAAATGTGGCTTTTGACATGTTAACAGGCTTCCAGGCCTCAAGTTGGACTGGGTTGGCACCCTTGATTGTGGCTAGGAGCTGTTCCTCCACTTTCACCTAAAAGAGAGAAGAAAATGGCCGGTTTTCATCCTATCCTTCTTTTCCCCATTCCTTGACAGCTTTTTCCTTGTCCTCTACTGGGAGTCTGAAGGGCACCAGTCTAGGATAAGAAAAGTGAGAATGTACTTCTTCCAAGGGGGGAGGGTGTGAGGAGAATAAAATGAGGTTATAGGTCACAAGGACTGTTCATTAGTAAATTAATGGGATGAGTCAGGCAGCAAATAGGAAAATCCCAGACCCATCTGGAGTACTGACAATGAATGGGTTGTACTGGTAGCAATTCACCAGCATTAACAGCATGTTAAAGACACAGGCCTGGGTTCAGTGCTAGGAAGTTTCTACTGATTGTCTAGTTTTGTTAATATTCGTATACGTACACCAACTTATGCATTCCGAGTCTCATTTCCCGGTTACAAGATAATAATATATTTCATTAATGAACAATAGTTCCCTACAGTTTGATCCAGGGAAGCTCATATAATATTTCACTCACCAAAGTGTCAGACTGAGATGGCCCTTGCAGAATATACAGACTAAATTCAGGAAGCAACAGCTACACTGAAATTACACGGAATGTGGGATGAAGTGACTGAAGTCTTTACCTCAACAGTGACTGTCATTTCGATCTCCTTTGTGGTGATGAACATCAATTTCTTCATAAATAGCTCTGAAACAAACAAGCCATCCTGGTAAAAAGGTTATATTATGAATTCAAAGTACTATGGGTTTTAACTGCCATTACCATAACTAAAAATCTGGGACTGTTTGGGAGTGTAGGCTCCATCAGTGAATCAAAACAAGTCTCTCTGCCCAGAAGCTAACGTCCTGGCTTTCTTAAGTTCTAATGCGATTTCTATGCCTCTTCATATGTATTTTATAGATCTAGTTCATTTTACTTGTAATTTTAAATGCAAAATATGGCTAAAATTTGGATAGTTTGCTTTTTGCTTAAAAAACGCACCTGTTCAGTTCTCCTGGTTTTTAAGACATTTAAAAAAAAATACTTATTTAACCTATGTGATTATAGTCCACATTCCTGAGCAACCTTTAACTGAAAATGATCATTTCTATACTGATTTTATATTGTAATATACAAGTCAATTATTTATAGATGTTTAACATATGTCTGTGTTAGAAAATGCACTCAAAACCACAGCATTCATATTATACAAAGAGCAAAACATGCCTGAGGAAAAATCTCATAAAAATCACAGTACTGTGAGACCATGATTACCAACTTCAGGAGGGCCCAGCATGGTCCTGCAATTTAATGTTTCCTTAAAACGTTTTATCATCATTTCCCACAAAAATGATTCCAACCCTCTTCATTCCTAAACCTCTAATTTCTTTTCTTTCCTTCCCTCTCCGCTCCCACTAACCCCACTGGCAGAAACCTCACTCTTAATAAATTGCCTTCCTATGGAAACATCCTCATTTTCCCATAACCAAGTCTTACAGTCCGTTTTCATTCGCATCCCCCTTTACTTCTGTGAACCTATCTACGTCTGGCTTCTCAAACATTTCACTCATTCAGTTATCTCCTTTTCCTAAATCTTCACCCTCTCCCTTTATACCAGATGCTAACCCGCAGCTTACACAGGTGCTCCAGAACTCCCACTGTATACAACAGGGTGCAGTTCTTAATCCCTTATGTACTTGCAGTAATTGTCTCAGTAATCCTCTGGCTGCCTAACCATATTCCATCATCTCTTCACATTTAAGTTCTAGTAAGTTACATACACTTATTGTCGGTGTTTCATCTCTTACTTATCTAACACACTGATGTGGCTTCTCTCCCCAATCAATCCATTATAGTGGCTTTGACTGAAACCACCCATGATTTCTGTTATTTAATTCAATTGTCGAGTTTTCTGTTCTCATCTTACTTGCCCTCTTCAGCAGTGTTGTTCAGAAGTTATGTTCCCTTCCCTTTGCTTCTAAATTATAGTTCCCACATCTGGTATTAGGCTCTTTCTTAGACTCCTCACTTCTGGCTTTGGCAATTCTAGGCCCCTGAATGTGCCAAAACACTTTCCTCTGGGTCTTTGTACAAGTTGTTCCCGGGGCTAACTATATTCATTCCCAACTTTTCACTTGACTAATAATTGCAGGTTTCAGCTTTAATGTTACATCCTCAACTTTTCCCTGGCCCCCATATGAATCAGTTCTTCCTGTTAACCTTCTCTCAAGTCACCATAGTCTTTCATACCGTTAGCACAAATCGTAGATATATATTTGGCTGGTGATTTGTCTAATATTTGTCTCCATGCTGCATTTAACCTCTGAGGACAGGGAGCATTTTTCTTATTCAACATTATAAACCAAACAGCAAACACAGTGCCTGGCATTTAATAAATATTTTTAAGTCAGTTTGTCAAATGAATCTTGTGTGTCTTTATAAATGTATTGTGTGTCCTGCAAAAGCAAAAATTCACATCCTGGGGTTCATGGATTACCAGTGATAGGAAAATCCCAGAATTGTTCCTGCAAGATTCTGTGCTTTTCTATGGAGAGAAATCTCTTTTCAGTTTCATTCAGACTTTGCAAGGAACTGAGACACTCCAACCCCCAGAATAGAACCACAGTAGTACACAGATTCCAAAGCTTCTCCTCTCCAGCTTCCCTGTCTCCTCACTTTCAGTATCTCCAACACTACCTTACCTATTTACAGCAATTTCCAAATTCGAATACAATCAAACTTTTCTACTACCTATCTGGATGCAGAAAACATTAAGTTTTTAGAAAGCATACCTAGTTTAGTGCCAGTTTCATTTTTTTCTTAGTGCCAATTTCTTAAACCATTAATATATTCAGATATATTATCAAGCAGAATGACCCAGGGAAATTTCACAATCTTAAGAAAAAATACTTAATGGAGTCCTAAGTCCCTTAATATTTATTCATAAATTGCTCCAAAATCAATCACTACATTGAGGGTTTAAACCAGGGATCAAAACACCAAGGTCTGTATGTGCCAGGGAAAGAAGAGACACAGTGTCCAGAGGGGCCTGGTGGGCTGCAGAGCATCCCTATATTAAGGCCACAGTTAATAATCAGCCTCAAACCCTTGGATGTGAAAAATGAAGGCCTGGTGCTGCTAGAGTAGCCATAAGATCAAAAATCCAGTCGTTTTATTTTTAAATATTCCAGCTTAACTGCTGGTAAATAATTTTTAAAAGGCACATTTTAAATACTACATAGGTCAAAACAAAACTTTGGGCAGGAAACAGCCTGCAGACTGCATTTCTGAATAATGATTTCCATAAACTTGCTTTAATCATTTTTAAGAATTTGGGGGATAACCTTTAGTCATGCAAAGCATATCAAAACTCTTAACAACTCTGCCACCCTATAAATATTTATATACTCTTGACCAATAGGAAATCATACGATAGTGGTAGTTTAAGGACTTGACGTTAAAAAGCAATTTTTACAGTAATGCTTTATTAATCTAAGCACATTGTCATATGTAGAGAAGACTAAAATAAGTTCTATTTATATCCTTTTTAAAGGAGTGAGTTCTTAAAGAACAGCAAAACTGTTCATCAGTATGGGGGTAACTTATGTCACCCGCGAATAAGTGCCCTTCTCAAGTTAGAGGGAATCTATGAGGAATCCATTAAGACACCTTAGTTCCCATTATTTCTTAATGTGCAACCCCAGCATTTTTATTTTTTTGTCAGGAGGCTAGAATGATAAGACCATTAAGAGCAACAGCTGCCATAAAAACTCATAACTCATTTTTAATAAGGCCATCAATTTCTGCCAAGCCCTAAACAAAGTTAAACGTATAACCAAGCCCTGTTAGTTCTGGTACCAAAGAGAACCAAGACAAAGAATAAATGAATCATTTTGTAAATGACTTACTCGGTGGTGACAGCAGGAGCTAAGGGATCAAACTCCATTACCTCATAGTAATTGGGTGGCTGGAAATCATTCTTTGTCACTCCTTTAGGCAAAAACAGAAACTGGTAAACACACACTGTGCTTTTCAAAGAATATACACAATTAATATTCTTCTTATTACTTGAGACTTCAATTATAAGATCCTGACACATACAACCCAAACAAATTGCTATTCCAATCCTACTCCCAAGTTGAACAGATCGCAGATCGATATGTAACAAAAAGATTTTCAAATGTCAAGTAAAGGTTCCTTTACCTGAGTGTTCAAGATACAACACGAGCATTTTTTACGATCTAACGTCAGTCACAATGGTGACTGTTCTGAATTTATTTCGTATGATTTAAAAATAAAAATGAACGCCTCTACTTTCTCCTATCTATTTTCAATTACCAATAAATCCCTGTTTCCTTATTTCATGCAAAGAATAAGGGCTCATGTACTTGGATGATTGCTGGGCAAAGACAGTGGCCTCTGGCTTGATGGCGCTGCTGCAGCAGACTGGACACTGACTGGCTGTAGCAAGACTGAATTTGAGTATTCCACAACCTGAAGGAAAGAATAACACATTCAAACAAACATTCTGTATTAAGCTTTTAGTATTTAGATGCTTAAGCTTCCAAATAGCACTTTCCAAGAACCGTATACTCTCAACTGGACAAGAACTACTAATTTTTAGCTATTACTATAGTTTTTAGGTAATAACCCCTTATGAAATTTACTACTATTCTCTATAGTTTTATGCCTATTGTATCCCATTTCCCATATAAGCTAAAAAAAAAAAAAAACAGTTTGCTTTTAAAAAAGATACAGGATTATAGTGCTCAGTCTAGATTCTCTGTTGTTTCATTCCAACCATAAAATACCAGCCTCCAAGAGGAAAAAAAAGTCTTAAATCTACAGAGAGGCACACAGTGATGGCTGTCAAATCAGGATTGATAAAATAAAGATTAAAATCTTAGTTAGAAATAGTTCCTCTTAATAATTTTGCTCATATATCCCATGAATGTGTCCTGGGCACCTATTGGCTGCCAAGCATTATTAATAAAGCAATAAGTAAAATGGACCAAGTCCCTGCCCTCATGGGGCAATCAACAAATATAAATAGATGTCAGCACGTGCTCGGTAAAAAAGCAGGGTAATGGGGAGAGGAACAGCTGGGGTGGGATACTACTCTGCTAGGTCATGGTCAGGGAATGTTGGGGATACTTAAGCAGAGCCCTGAATAACACAACCCCTGTGATTATCAGAGAAGACAAGTTCACAGCCTCTGAAGGGAGGCCACTGTGGTGGGAGCAGGGTTGGGGGAAAGATGGGAGGGTGGAGAGGGAATGGGCTGGCTCAGTCAGCATGTCAGGTTTGTACTGAGTAAAGAATGAGGAGGAAAACCACAAGTTTTAAGCAGATGAGTGACATAATGTGACTTTACTTTTCTCAAAGGTTGCTGTGGTTTCTGTTTTGGTAACAGACAGTGAAATGGGGGAAGGGGAGGAGAAGGGAGGAAGGCAAAGTCTGAGACAGGGCAGTCCTACAGTTAAAGGCCACTGTAACATCCATCTACTGGTGCTTGGACTAGGATGCAGAAGTGGATGTGGTGCCAAATGGCTGGATGATGGATATATTTTGAAGGTAAAATATAGTAGTCAAGGTATTATTACCTAAGGGATTTGACCTAAACAACTGAAGGAGTCAAGTGGTCACTTACTGAGCTGAAAAATTTGCAGGAAGAGCAGGTTAAAACTGGAGACCGGGAAGAAATCAAGAGATGGTAAGTGGAAGGTGGATATATGAATTTTGAGTTTAGGCAAGGGGCTGAAGATGCAAATTTGTAGGCTGCCAGAATTCGAATGCTCATCAAGATAAAAAGACCCTAAGACCCTGGAGGAATGAATGTAGACACAGAAGTCTGAAGCCTGGGCCTCGGGGTGTCCAACATGGAAAGGCTGGTAGAAGAAGGCCAGCAAAGGAGAGAAGAAATGAAAGCCAGACGGGAGAAGAGCCAAAGCGAGCGGTGTCAGAAAGCCACGTGTGCAAAAAAGGAGTGATCTACTTTGTCATGTGCTGCTGATGCATCAGGTAAGATGAAGACTGAGAATTGCAGACCTAGAATTAATAATATGGGAGTCACTGGTGTCCATAAGAGCTATGTCCATAGAGCAGTAGGCATAGAAACCTATCTCAAGTCTTATCAAAAAGGATAGGAGGAAAGAAGGTGGAGATGGCAAATACAGACAACTCTAAAGGAATTCTGACCCTTCCACCTGGCTAACAGAAGTGAGTCAAAGGGAAAGTCCCATTGGGGGCCACATCAATGCATTACTAAGAAGAACGGGAAAATTAAAGGCCAGGAGTTCTTTTTTGTCTATGATAATCTGCTGACTGAGGACAGAGAAAGGTTTCTGTTACTTACATTATCATATGTATGGCTTGAGTCGAGGTTTTGGCAGGTCCTTTGGGTAAACCTAGGATAGTGTGATAACACAGCATGATTACCCTACAGTGAGAACACAAATGCAGAAAGTAAGATGATTTTCCTGGTCTAAAAACAAAACCTAAACATACCTTCAGACTGCACAAAGTAGTACTTTTATATTACTAATTGCCCACCAGGTCATGATGCCCACACACCAAAGATAATAAAGGACAGTCCCTGGGCAGCCCTGAGATGCTGGAATGTGCACAGAGCACCTATAAGAGTGGAGCCTTCCGTCTTCCCATCAGAGTAACTACCTTCCCACTGTTCCCTAAAGGATGAGAAGCAGAGTAGAGGTTAGAAGGAAGCTGGGGGAGTTCTGCTTCAGAGTAAGGTGGCGCAGACATGTCACCCTGTCTTGCCAACGAAATGTCACTATTAAAGCTGGACAGAATACACAGAGAAACTATTTTGGGACTTTGAAAAGTAAATAGTAGCAGGCTGATAAGGAAAGAAGACGAGAATCCAAGTATCATGACAGTTGGTCTATTTACCATGTTTTATCCCTTTGTCTTCCCCAAGTGAGGACTATGTAGCCCGAAACCCGAATGGAAGTGTCAGTGAGGATAGACAGAGCTCTGGGAGGAAGGAGCCTGCTCATTTTTCCTCAAGGAGCAGGGAAGGGCAACCCTAATCCTCAGTGTGTGATAATCCCATGCCCCTTGACGTCCTCTTCCCTCACACCCCAAACATGAGGCAACCAGAAAGTGGCTGCAGTGACACAGAGGTGAGTGGGAGCTGTAGCAGATTAAAGATCAGTGAGGAGAATCTTCCTCTCCAATAGGAGCTGTGACACAAAGAGGATGGGGAGAACTCCCTGGTTTCTATTCTCATTCCCATCCCTTCGTGTGATCATAGACACAAGGGTGGCTGAGGAAATATGTGGTCTTGTAGGATAAAGCCCCAACTTTATGATGGGAAAACTAAAAACAGGGAGCCCCAGGAAAAGAGAAAGTGCCAGAGAAATCACAGCAATGGAAGAATTCAAGGAAACAGTCTCGTAAACTCATTTATGAAATCCCAGGCTCACCCCTGACCCTAAGCAGGAATGGATCTGATCTCTGTCAAGGTGCTAAGATGCTGACAACTAAACACATGACCAGCTGTCTAGACCTCAGATCGACCCCTGGGTGGAACGTATGCGGGACAGATTTGATTAGCACTGCAACAGCTTTGAAAACTTCACTGACATTGGAACCACAGCCCACAGAAGCAGGCTGAAAACTTTGTGGTGTGAATCTAAACAGGTTGTTTGCCTATCAAATTAAAACATAAACATTCTTGACAGGATTTAAATAAGGCCACATGTCTCATAATAAAATACTAAAAATGCCCAAGATATAGAATCCAAAATTAATAGGCATATTAAAGACCAGGAAAATTTCAACTTGAATGAGAAGACAATAGACATTGATGCCAAGAGGACACAGATGTTGAAATTAGAAATGCTCCAACAAGGAACTGCAAACACTCTTGAAAACATACAGGAAAAATAGAACGTTTCAGCAAAGAAACAAAAGATGTAAAGAGCCAGATGTAAACTTTAGAATCCAAAATGTAATAAGTGAAATTTAGACAGAAAATGTAGATGACCTCAGTAGGAAAATGGAGATGACAGAGGAAATTGCAAACTTCAACACAGATCATAGAAACTATCCAATCTGTAAAATGTTGAGAATAAAAAAAGGTAATGCACAGAACCCTAAACACCTATGAGCCAATAAAGCATTGGTGTCATGAGAGTTACCACAGGAAAGCAGTGTGCAGTGCTAAAAAAAAAAAAAGAAGAAGAAGAAGAAATGGAGAAATGAATAGCAAAAACTTCACAACTCAAGCTATGATTTAATAAAAAAAAAAAAACTGCCTCTAAATAGAAAAGAAACAACCATTAAAAAAAAATAACTTCACAACTTTACAGATTTGGTGAAAACACAGACCTACAAGCTCAAGTACCACCAGGTAGTGGGTTAAAATGGTGGCCCCTGAAAAGATAGGCCCACGTCCTGTTCTCAGAACTGTAAATGTTATCTTATTTGGTAAAAAAAAAAAAAACAAAACAAAACTGCAGCTATAACTAAGTTAAGGTTCTTAAAATGAAGACATCATCCTCTATCATTGGGTCATAAACCGAATGACAAGTGACCTTAAAAGAGAAACGCAGAGGAAGATTTGAGAAGAAAAAGCCAGATGAAGGTGCAGGTGGAAATGGGAGTGATGTGGCCCAAAGCCAAAAACACCCCAACAATGCCAGGAAGTCAATAGGATCTGGAAGAGGTAGAAAGTGGACTGTCCCCTAAATTCCTGGAGAGAGGGTGGCCCTGCTGAATTTTAGACTTCTTGCCTCTTGAACCATGAGAGAATAAATTTCTGTGGTTTTAAACCGCCCTGTCTATGGCATTTATTATGGTAGCTACAGGAAACTAATACGCTTAGCCACCTCCAAACAGACCCGAAAGAAATCTTTGTCCATATACATCATAATAAAACTTCTCAAAATTAAAAAAAAAAAAGAAAAAATTTTTTAATAAAGTCAGAGAATAAATTTTAAATATATAAGGAACAACAAATCGAATGAATGTAAATTTCTCATTAGAAACCCATTTTAGGCCAGAAGAAGAATGGAACAACCTTTTAAAAACCAGAATACTATATGCAGTGAAAATATGCTTCAGGCTCAAAGATAAAATAAGACATTCTCACAACTCTTAGTGAAGTAACACCAAGAGACTTTGCTACCAATAGATCTGCTCTAAAAGAACTGCTAAAGGAAATTCTTTGGAGAGAAGGGAAATTATGCCAGAAGAAAGAAGAGTAACAGAACTGGTAAATATTGGGTAAATATAAATAGACTATTCTTTTCTTGAGTTCTTCAAAATATATTTGAAGGTTACAAGCAAAAACTGTAACATTTTTGGTTATTTCTTTTAGTCATGCAATATACATGTAAGATAACTATAATATTAAGGGAGGAGCAATATGGTGATAAGATTTCTACATTTTATTTCAAGTAGCAAAGCACACATTTTAAGTGGAATGAAAAATTAGGTATATTGCAGTCACTAAAGCAACGTCTCTCTCTACAAATAAAGAAGGTGCCAGAAAAATGTATACACATTTTAAGAAAGGAAAAAACTATATTAAACTTATAATACTCAAGTCATCTTTGACTCCTGCATTTATGAGAGGTGCTCAAATGTAATTGGTATACATCTTTTGTTATCAGTACATACTATTACAATTTTAATACAGTTCTTTCCTTTCTTAAAATGTGTATACATTTTTTGGACCCTCTTTATATGCACCCATCTATACACTGTACAAAGATAAGTCAAAATCACAATAAATTAAAAGAAAACATTAAAAATAGTCTAATATAAAAGAAGGCAGGAAAAAGTAGAAAAAAGGGAATATATAGAAAAATGGTATAATGGTAAGACTACACACAATTACATTAAATGTAAATGGTCCAAACACATCCGTTAAAAGATAGATTTTATGAGAATACATGAAAATGCATGAACCAACCATGTGCTAGCTACAAGAAACTAAATATTTTAATATAGTTAAGTTAAAAGTAAAAAAGATAAAGATATACCATGCATCCACTAATCAAAAGAAAGGTAGAATAGCTATATAAATATCAAAATAGATATCAGGGCAATGAAAATTAAGATAGACAAAGAGGAACATTACCTAATGATAAAAGGGTCAACTAACCAAGGCAACATAACATTTGGAGTGCATGAGTTCAAAACACACAAACGTGAATTTTACACAATCTGTTCTAGAAAGATTATGCACTTCATGATTCTATTTAGATGACGTTCTCAAAGACCAACTATAGTGACAGTGAACAGATTGGTGGTTTGTGGGCATTTGGGGGCTAGGAGTATAAAGATGCAATTATAAAAGAATACCACAAGGGAGTTTTCTTTTGCAGGGTAAGGGGGTTGATGAAACTATTCTGTATCCTGACTGTTGTGCTATCTGAATCTATACATATGTTATAATTTATAAAATGTACACTGAAAAGTCAATTTTACTACATGAGACTTAAAAAAATAAAATTAAGAGGTGCAAAAAGAAAAAAAAAAGGAAACAGTTACTGAAATCAGACCCATGTGAATGTGAAACCAGTTTCAGCACTAGTGGGGCAACAATGGCAAGTCAATCTTCCTCAGCCTTGGTTTCTTCACTTTTTTTTTTTTAATTAAATCATAGCTGTGTACATTAATGCAATGAAAATGATGGTGGTACCTGCCTCCTAGGGTTATTAGGAGCGTTAGTAAGTAATTAGGAAGCATTTCTTAACTTCTTAGCTTGTTGCCTGATAATAGACTATAAATATGACCTATGACTTTATCTTGTCTCCATTGTTTGTTAAGGATTCTTTTTGTTTTGAATAAGTCTATCACTGACTAATTGTATGATGGTGAACAAAGTAAACCACAAACACAAAAGGTTGAAAAAAATCTGAAGACCATTTAGACACTGTAATGGCTGACTGCTGTCTTTCATAAGTGATCTTAGGCATGTGATTTAACCCAGATACATGCCCTCGTCAGCTTCAGTGCTTTAGTTTCTGATGCTGTGAAAAATTTCATTCAATTATAGTTTCATTCATCTCTAAGATTTTTTTAATTAGGAAAAACAGATATAAAAGGTTTAGAAAGATAGCATGGACAACAGTTATTGCTAGCACAGATTATCTTCTATGCCTGTGAATTCTAAGAGCTGCTCTAATTATTTTGGTATCTGAATCTTGGGATAGATACCCATCACGAGATTTCTCAGTGTATGAATGGAAAACCGGCTTTGTGATTCTCAAGAATGCCTGTTAGAACTAGTGGGTTCTGTTATTGAATCAAAATTTCAGGCCACCAGCAATTTGACTCTTTAAGTTACCAAGTGATTTTTATGCACACTAAAGTATGAGATCCAGTAGGTTACAGATTAAAATAAGCAGCTATTAGCTGGAATTTGAATTTTTAATGAATTTTATAGACAGACATTTGTTATAATACGATTTTGTCTGTATTACTTATTCTTTCTCAAATTACCCAGCAAGATTAACAAGATAACAGGAATAGAATCAACTACTTTAGTTTTTTTTTTCTTTTTTTTTTTACAATACTTTGGGTTGCTATTCTACAGAATCAACTATTCTAGACGACACTTTTTTTAACCAATCAACTTCATTAGAAATTTGCCTACATTTCAGCATTTACATGCATTGCATCTAGCCAAGACTGGAGGTAGTCAGTCTAAGGTACTGACCCAACTTGGTGGTCAATCAATAGCAAGGGACACTGTATCATTTCTCAACATACGAATGTCTTTCCTTTCTCCCTCTCTTCTCTCCTACTTTCTTTTTGCTCCTTTTTCTTCTCAGTTTGATTCTTCTTTCTCATTCTGCTCCCTCTGTTTCTCCCCCTCTTAAGTGTAGAAAAGTAATCCAATGATTGAGTACACAAGTATCTAGATTAAAAAAAAAAAAAAAGCATGGCAACTTAAAAAAATCTTAAGTCCATCGACATAAATGCATTGCCACTGTATGTTGTTAAGTGAAAAGCAAAAGCAAAGTTCAGAACAGAGTAGCATGTTGTATTTTATTTAATAATGGAGAAAAAAAATCGTATTCATATTTACCTACAGACACTTTGACTTAAAGTGGTTATATGGGTGGGAACAAAGGGTGACACAACAGCAAAGGGGAAAGGAAGAATGAGGTGGGGAGGAGATGAGTAATTGTCTTTTTATATTATTTTAATTGTTTTATATTGTTTTTAGTAATGATCTTTTTATATCGTTTTGATATCTGAATCATAAAAACGTATTTCCCATTACTTAAAATATATACATTTAAAAGGAAAAAGTGACACCTGGTTTGGCATAAGGCAAATCCAGTGTCTGTTTAGTTTTCATTCTATTTACTCTATTCTGCCTCTCCCTGAACTTAACCACTCTCTTTTAGTTCCTTCTTTCAAACAGAAGCAAATATTAATAGTATTCTTATTTCACATCGTCTGACACAAATATATTTTACACACACTATTGTGCACCTTTTTTTCCCCTCTTTTCGCAATAAATATGCTACTGACTGTCCTTCACTATTTTTTGCTCCCCAGCTGTATAATATATTATACAGATATTTATTTACCCAGTCCCCAACTGATGGATACTTGAGTTGTTTTCAGTTATTTTCTATTGCCTAAAATGTTGTAAATCATGATCTTGTAAACACCTAATTTTATTACAAATACAGTAAAAATTTCTAGAAATAAGATTGCAGGTTCAAAGGTGAATGCACTTGTCATTTCAAGAGATATTGCCACTTGCTCCTTGCCACTTGCTTCATAGCTTTGTGATCGTAACTGTCTTCCCCAAGCCAATAAAGTATGTTATCAAATACTTGAACTTCTGTCAGAGAAGCTTTAAAAAATGCCAGATGGGAAGTTTAATTTCCATTTCTCTCTAAGTAAAGTTGAAGATTATTGCATATGTTTCTGCGTCATCAATATTTCTTAGTGAAATCAGTTCATTAAACTTGCTACCTACGAGCTACATGAACTTGGCTAAGTTCTATTTCTTTGGATAGAGAAGAGACTAGGAAGTCTCAGTCTCTTCTCTTGTTCAATGGGAATTTGAACTCTCCCCCCACCTCCTGCTACCACTAAAAAAATAGACACAATTTGTTAAAGGCTCATTATGTACCAAGTACCATGTTAGGAATTTTACATGCAGCATCTCACCAAATCTCTTTAAGGATCTTAAGAAAGTATTCTTAGAAGAAAAATGAACATTCAGTGTCTAGGTATCTCATCCTAGGTCATACAGCTAGTAGGCAGTAGTACTGAGATTCTAACTCAGGTCTCTCTGATTTATGTGTCTCTCTCTTTTTTCCCCTATTATGCCATGTTTTCTTAAATAGAAAGAATCAGAATATCAGGGTATTAGTTCTGCAGTGTTGCTAACATACTTACACGGGTGTTTCTGTATTTTCCAAGGCTAGCAAATCCATCTGTGGAGGAAGACTGGGTACTAAGTGGTTTGTTACATCAGGGCTTGGAGAACTGAAATCTAGAACACAAAACGGACTTGTTTGGCTTTAAAACATTGTGTCAGTTAGTCACGCTGGATTTTCCACAGCACGCAAAAGAAATCCAACCACATTAAAGAGATTAATTTAGATTTTCTGTCGTCATGAGATTTTCTCTAAGAGAAGTCAAAAGGCCTCATTTGAGGGAGAGAGAAAGAGAGAGCAAGATGCACGTTCCCTGACACAAAAATAGTTGTGGGAAACGTAACAGATGTTGTTGTGTTGGGTTTTCTGAAATCCCAAGTGGATCCAGAATGGAAAGGACTTTACATGTCTTATTCTGCCCACCACAAAAATAAAAAGTTATGGTATATATTGAGCTCTACCATCACCTCGAGCTCTAAGCACCATAATCTTAAGTGAAATATCCAGAGTGATTGCTTTCTCCCCCATGAAAATTCAAGAAGAATCTCCAATGTAACTGATTCTCCACATCCCATTGGCCTACGTAAGCTAGTAGTCAACATTTTACAAATGCGGAAATTATCAGAAAGCCACAGATTTAGTGGTACTGAATATCTTACTCTGGAAAGACCAGATGATGTGAGAGAAGAAATAACTTGAGTTGGGTAAAACTTCTGTTATTTCAGCATTTTTCACTGTCCTTATTTTATAATTTACCAACATTTCCTGAGCGTAAGGACAGAGGATAAACAAGGTGAGTAAGATAGGTAATCCCCATTTTTTATGAATGTTTATAAAATGTGTTCTGGGCATGTTGGCAACGCATTTTACAAACATGAGTTGTTACCTTCATCACAACCCATTAAGGCAACCATTGTTCCCATTTTATAAAGTCTCAAAGGATGGGTGGTTAAAAAGTGACAGAACTGGTTTTTTAACTTGGACTCCTCTGGCTTGAAAGCCTGTAATTTTCCTCTACATTTCACCACTACGTGGATCTGTTCCTTCTAAGTCCTGAATTTCTTCATTTGCATCAAATACTCCCTTACCAGATGCAGTGGCACAGCAGAAAAACCCAGTGATAATAGTATGTGGGTTCAGAGCAGATTTTAAGTATTGACCATCAACCTGAGCAACCTCTAAAAAGCAGGCCAGGTGAATCCCATGAGGTTCTAAGCCAGGAGGATGAATTTCAAGGACCTCCTCTCCTCCCCAGACACATCCCACTCCAGTATTGGGTTTGACCCAACCACGTGCCAGGAAATAGTTACATCTCCTGACATAGTTCTCTGATATTCAGCCTGACTTCAGTCCTTCTCAGGTAGCATTTAATCATGAAATTAAGGAGAACTGTTTCACGTCAAGCTCCTCTGCTGGTCTGAAAAGCCTGGGTGCTTATTTACTTAAGTCTGGAAGCTGAGCATTCCTGATGCTGTGTTCTCCCTGAGTGGTCCTAGGCATCAGAGAACTGGGACTTAGGTCCAGGAGATCACAAGAAGGGGCGGAGGGCTCACTGGTAGTCTGAAAACAAAGCAAAAAAAAAAAAAAAAAGTGAAAAAAAAGAAAATGTGTCATATAATTTATCTTGGCTTTCTCCCCATAGGCTTTCCTTAATAACATTATTAAGGTAATTACTTCTTACCACCAAAACCACGCCAACTTGTCAATGCAGTCTCCATGAGACTGTTTTAGGTAAGCCTTGCTTCTTCCTATAATTGGTGAATTGTCCAGTTATTTATTTTATAACATTTCTAATCACTTACATTGGTAGCTTCCTGATGGTTATTTTGCTCCAGAATCCTTTGTTGGTTTCGACTAAACCTGTTTAAATGAGTAAAATGCAAGTATTTAAAAGAAAACATATAGAAAAATGCAATAAAATTCAGCAATTATTAATATTCAGATATTAAGAAATAAAGACAGTTAGCCTCATGCCAGTACAAATTTACTCAATTCCCAGTAAAATATTTTGAATAACTTTTTTCCAGTTTATGGAATACTAATACCCTTAGAGAAAATGGTGAGAAAATAGAAAAGTGTTTTTAAAAATTGATAATAATAATCCTATCACCCAGAAATTACTAACCCTATTAACACTTGTCAAATATTTCTTCTATTAATGAATCTATTTTTAAACTTACTTGAAATTAAACCTTACCTAATTCTGTGACCTAATTTGATTATGTTGCATTTTTCTACTCAAAAATACAATTTTTGATGGCTGTCACATTTTACCTTATAGATCTATCATAGTTTTAACCATTTTTCTATTCTCAAATAATTTGTTTCTGATGGTGCCATTATAAATAATTTTCTAAATTTTCAAACACATTTAAAGTATTTTCACTGTTCCTCTATTTATTTATATACGATACTTAAGACCAAAAAATATCGATTGCAACTTTAATTTTCCATTACTTGTCCACTGAGGGTAAAGGAGGAGCAGTTAAATGAATAGGAGACTAGACGTAAAAGAGAAGATGAAGGCAGAAGTCCAAGGCTGCAGTGTCAACATTATTACCTAATAGCTACGTGACAGGTAAGACTTCCTAAATCCTGGTTCTCCATCTGCTAAAAGGGAGTAAGAACACTTGAACCATTTCCTGAGAAAGTTCATTTCTAGGCAAAAATAGATAGAAAAATAGATAGTACAGGTAGACGAATGTGGAAAAGTTTCGCAAACGGACTTGCTTTAGAAATATACAGTCTTACTATTAGGTCATTAAATGGGAAATGTCTGATTTCAATCAAAAAAGTTCAGTTTATTATGTTTATCTCAAACAAGAGGCAGGACAATTAGTCAAAGTATTCACCTAAACTATCTTAATGGTAGCTTGTTTATGCCAGCAATGAAGAAGCCAGCGGAGCAAGTAGTGATGAAATTGTGAAAAGAATTTTCCATAGTTTGTTGAGAACTGAATTATTTTTCCAAATAAAAATCACAAAATAAACAAAAAAATTAATAAATCTTCTTCCAGGTCCAAAGCTGGAAGAAGGGCTAGTGAGCTGGTGCAAAGTCTAGTGAATACAGTGGATGTCAGAGAGCTTCCCAGTGCAGGTTCTGTAGTTTGAGTAGCGTTGTCGGGCGGCGTGTGATTGAGCCTTGCACTGCAAGTGGGTTGCTCTGTCTCTACTGACCAATCTCAGCTGCTTAATCACAAGCACCTCACCACTTCATCCTACTGGCTGCAGTAGACATCTGCTACAACCAATTAACAAGGTTTCATGAAGCCACAGTGAATGATACCAACACTGGACCACCAAACAGATACCATTAGCTTTCCTTGATGAATATTTGGCTTTAGACTGTGTGTCGGCACTTCATCTTTATTCAACCATTGTGCCGAAGGCTTGTGATTTGTCAAAAAAATATCCACTTTCATCAGATGTAAGAATATGATGGTATAAATGGTTCGCCTTTATGTTGTGACAGCAAAGAAAGGCGTTTCTTGCGACGATTTCTCTTCTGATGTTCATTTAATTCACGAGGCACCCATCTGTCAAGCTTCTTTACTATGCTGATTTATTTCAAATGATCCAATATTACTGAAATAGTAACATGAAACCTTGTTGCTAATTCATGCGTAGCTTGAGATGGATCTGCTTCCACTATAGCTTTCAGCCTATCCTTATCCACCTTGGTCTCAGGTCGTCCACGTGGTTCACTTCCAAGATTAAAATCACCAGAATGGAATGTCTCAAACCATGAACATACTGTGCATTGATTAGCCACGTCCTTCCCAACACTTTGTAGATATTTCAGGCTGTGTGTGCTGCATTGGTTGCAGAACTCATGGTCAAAAATAACACAAAGTTTTGACTTATTCATGTTTTCTCAAAGATTGCTCTTAAAGAAAAATCTGAAAGATAATCACAAGCCAAAATGTGCTGTTCAAAAGAATGAGGATGTGCCTTCGTGATAAAATACACACACTCTCATAAGTATCACTGGGAAACGACAGAAGTATCAACTGTCAAATTCAGTACTTAAGGAAGACACTGGACATTTCAGACATTTCATACTCGATAAACCTAATACCATGACACCTTGACTCCATAAACCCAAACACTTTAATGTGTAAAAAGCTTAGAGTGAATAGCATACACACCTTAGGGTTAAGAATTTTTCTGAGACACATGATTTTAATTCTGTCTCAGTTATATAATAGTATCGTAGTCAGTATCTAGTCAGCTATGTCCTGGGTATGAACAACATTTCCAGATCACGCTCGGAGTAAGAAATTGAAATTTCTTTATTTGCACAACTACTCTTCAGATAAAATGAGTGGAGACTTGGGGGAAATAAATGTATTTCATGTGTGGGATGGATGTGTATCTTTGGAGACCAGAGAGCAGACTGTGATAGACAAGTTAATGCCCCCCTCCCCGAAAGGCATCCATGTTCTAGTCAAAAGAACCAGTGAGTGTGTTAGGTTACATGGCAAGGGCAGATTTAAGGTTGCAAAAGGAATGAAGTCTGCTAGTGACCTGACCTTAACTGGGACATTATCCTGGACTGTACAGATGAGCCCAGAGTAGTCATAAAGGTCCTCACATGTGCAAGAAAGAGGCAGAAGCAGAAGTGATAGTGAGACACTGTCAGAAGGACTGAACTGGACACTGCTGGCTTTCAAGATAGAGGACAGGGGACACAATCTCGGAAAGTGGACAGCCTCTAGAAGCTGCAAAAGTAAGGAGCTGTATTCTCCTCTTAGAGGCTTGAATTGAGCTCAGGGAATCCCATTTTGGACTCTTAACCCACGGAACTTACTTTATCATTCTACGATAATGAAGTTGTGCTCTTTGAAGCCACTAAGTCTGTGGTAATTTGTCATAGTTGCCATCAAAAACTAAAACATCAGACTAGTATCTTTTCTAGAGGCAAGCATTTCTGAATTTTAGGACTCAAGTGTCTTAATCACACAATTTTCTGTAGTCGTGATTCAAGGCCTCATCAAAATGAGCTGTTCCTGGAAGTAATCCAATCTTCTCCTATCTAGGCCAAATAAACACACATTCCCCCTCAGAGGAAGCCTTTAGGCTGTGGTCTTGGGGTTTGCAATGGAATTCTCCAAAATGAAAACCAGAAGGCAGTACTCTTCTAAAATCCACGTGATTTTCTTTGGAAAATTTTTCCGTTGACAAAGATTTGTTCCATGGAAAACAAAAGGCAAGAAGCATGAGTTTGTTCAGTGCTAAGAAAGAAAACATGGTCCCCGGGCTCGGAATGTCAGTCAGTGCTCTTGTCCCCATCCCTAACAGGCAATAAATATGAAGTTAGTGAAGGAGAGAAACTACCATTTCACAGCTGAATCTCCTGAAAAAATCTAGTCAATAAATTAAAAGGTGTAATGGGATATTAACAGGGAGGATATAAGAAATTCATATTTAAGGGATATCAATGTACTAGCATTGTGCTAGGTACTATTAGAGACATTATCTCATTTAATTCTCCAAAAAAAAAAAAAAAGCTCAGTTGATTCAAATAGATATTATCCTCTTTAATGGATTTTAAAAACCTTAAGTCTTATTAAAGTTATGCAACATACCCAAAATCATCAACTAGATTTGCACCCAGACCTGTTCACCTCTTTCCCTTATATAAGACTTGCCTCATTTTTCAACTGGTTAGAAATATAGCCCCTCGGCAATTAAACATTCCCAGTAATTCTCAACAGAAATTGTGTCTCTCAGGGTGCAATGTGCATCTTTAGATAATGCCTGTACTTTTAGCACTTGGGGAGGCTGAGGTTAGACTTGCAGGAGTCCTTAAACTATGGCCCACAGGCCACATGCAGCCCCCCTAGGACATTTATCCGGCCCGCAGGGTGTTTTTGCCACCACTGACTCTCCTGCTTAGCAGCCGACTCATCTGGTGGCCCACAATCTGGCCCTCCAACAGTCCGATGGACAGTGAACTGGCCCCCCTGTTTAAAAAGTTTGAGGATCTCTGGGTTACAGGACTGCCTGAGGCCTCGATATGAGACCAGACCAGGTAACATAGTGAGACCCTATCTCCATTCAGGTTCAATGAATGATGATGGCATCACTGCACTCCAGTCTGGGTAACAAAGCAAGACCTTGCCTCAAAAAAAAAAAAAAGAAAAGAAAAGAAAAGAAAAAGAAAAAAGGAAGAAATGTCAGTTTAACTAAGAGTAACATCTTTCTGGCATTTACAGAGTAGGGGCCACACACTGAAGGGAAACTGACCCACCCAAAATGCCAGTATGTCTTCCACTGAGCAATAAGGACCTCAAAAGTGTTTCCTGCAGGCAGCCTACTGATAATGCTGAGTTCCTGGTAGTGACAGGAGAATTGGAGGATGGGGAGGGCCGTACCACCTGCTCACCTCTCATACCCTAGGATGACATTATTCAAATCCTCATTCACTTCAATGAGCTCCACAGTCACATCTTCATTTTCCACCACCACGAGCAGGTCCATGATCCTCTCCTGCATCTCCCGACCCGTATTATAAAGTTTCTGTCAAAGAAAGGAGACAGGTTTCTTCTCCTGTGCTTGGAATGGTCTATAAAAACAAATGACTCACCAACCTGCACACACCTGCAATCACCTCCATGCTGAGTCACCTTTGGGGGACTACCAAAGTATTTAACCATAAAGAGCTCATCCATCCTATCACAAAGCAGTGGATTATACAATGATTATACTTGTCCTCCAAAAATCGAAACTGGTCATAAGAACAATATGATATTCTGGAAATAACACTGACTTAAAGTTAGAAGTTCTGGGTGGGAATTCTAGATGCACTGGGGGGAAAAATACCTATTTTCTAAATCCCATTTCTCTCATTGATAAATGAAAATCATACCACCTGCCACATCTACTTCAAGGGTTGACTGGGAAATCGAATTAGAGGTATGTAATAATAAACTTTGTAACTAAAAAGCATAAACATAAAATGTTATTGTTATTACTGGTAGTCGTGGAGGGAGCAGTTAAAATACACTCAATTACAGTGCCATTATTTTATTGCTTGTTATATCATACTTTAACTTGTAAAGTTTATAGTTATATCAATTCCAAGGTAAACTGACCAAGGATTTAAAAACTGATCATGGATAATACCCTGATCTGGACTACCTAGAATCACTGCATTAAGCCATGGTTCCACCTGTTATATCTCATAAGCATTAGAGGCCATCTATAGAAAAATTACTGATTCAAAATCTCCAGGGCTAAGGCTCTGAGGAAAAAAAATGTGTGTGTGTGTATATATATATTACATATACACACATATGTATATATTTCTTTTTTATAAGCACCCTAATGTGTTCTTATGTACACGGACATTTTAAAACACTGCCTTATAACTGACTTCCTTCTAGGCAAAGCCTCCAATAAACCCAAGGCATGGAAAACTGATAGTAATATTTCCTCAAGTCCATCTGGGCTAGAATCTGTCCACGGAATAGTACATTAACATCAGGCAAAAACACAATGAAAGAACTTGCTGAAATGCCGCACGATTACATTATCTGACTTCTTCCCCTCAAGAAAGAAAGACCTGCTGAAAAAATGGATGCTTCATAAAACCATTGAGTATCTCAAACAGTCTATTACATTAGAAGCCTCCTGACAGGAAACCTCTTCAACTAAATAAATGAAACTATTCCTAACCAGCATTTAGACCCAAGAGGTAAAAGCTACTACCTCTCTACAAAATAACAAAAATAACGTAAAAGACAAAATGAAATGAATTTGGGGGGGAAAAAAGGGAGGCAGACAGATAGATGATAGACTCTTGGTATTTATACTCGCAATGTGCAGCCAGGAAATCTGTCTTATTTGTTAAAGACAATGGCCTCTATCGGCAACAGTATAGTGTAGGAATTAGCAGTGTTTCTTAAAGTCTTGGATGTTAAATATTTCCTGCTTCGTGGGCCATCTAGTCTCTGTGGCAACTACTCAACTTGGCCATTGTCACATACAAACAACCCTTGAGAATATGTACCCAGGACAGGTATGGTGGTGGTTCATGCCTGTAATCCTAGCAGTCTGGGAGGCTGGGGCAGGTAGACTGCCTGAGCTCACAGGTTTGAGACCAGCCTGAGCCAGAAATAAAATAGCTGGGCATTACGGTGGGCACCTATAGTACCAGCTACTTGGGTGACTGAGGCAAGAGGATGGCTTGAGCCCAAGAGTTTGAGTTTGCTGTGGGGTATGATGCCACAGTACTCTACCAAGGTTGACAAAGTGAGACTCTGTCTCAAAAAAAAAAAAAAAAAGTAAACAAAGGGAGTGGACAATAGAACAAAGACAGGTGACAGCTAGACTTGGGTTACTTATGGCCTCCTAGTTTGTTTCCTGCCAGCAGGAAAGACTTTGAACTCAGTAGGTCAAAGGCGTTTCCCATATGCATACTTGATAAGGGAGTTTCAGAAATGTGGCTTAATTTACCTCTGGGTTTTTTTTTTTCATCTATAATATGTTAATAGCAACTATCTTATGGGTCTTTGTTAGACTAGACAATGGTGTAGCTGAAACCTCACAGTGTCTATAGTAAATGTCTTATCGCTGCTTGACGAGGTGTCACTAGAAACTCAACTAGATAATTTATATAATCTTGTAATGCTCATGCTATTACCCAGCACCCAATACTATACAAAGGAAAGAACTACGAATGGCATTTAATATTACCCCCTGATGAATGAAAACTTTTCCTTTGTTCTTGCTTTAGAGAGTGTACAGAAATTGTTTCTCTTGTTGCTCACTGGCAGCCTTGCTAGAGCCATGTCAAGATCAAGGGAATACAATGGCTGTTAGATAGATGCCTGTGACAAAAATGTAGAAATTAATTTGAGATGAATTTGCAGCCAACATCAATAGCCGCCGGTCACATGAAGACACTCCCTTTCCCTCTTCCAGAGACAGATGGAAGGGCAACATGAAAGGAACACCCCATCTCTCAACAGGTTTGCAAAGCAGAATGTAAAAAACCTCTTCAAAAGACAGCCCACTCTGATCTTTGCAATTGATGTCTGTCTCAGAGGAGCGCCAAGCCACCTGGAAACAGCACAGATCAAGCGCCATCGACAAAAAGGATGGGTCAGAGTTCCCCACAGCAGGCACCTGCAGGGCCGGGGATGTGGGGAGCCAGGGGGAGCGAGTCAAAGCACAGAGCAACAGCTGCGGGTGCGTATGTCCACCCCGGAGGCCCTGGAATCTCCTCCTTTTCCACCATATAAAAACAAACACAGGCTTCTAAGTTAAAGTGAATTTAACGATCAATTCGAGTCTTTAGAGCAAAATAAAAAGGAGCTCATTAAGCCTTCCTCTTCTGATACCCAGAAGGCGCCTATGCCTCTGCAGAACACTCAGGAATTAAGGAATGGGACCCCGCTGCACTTTCAACTCCAGCTGCAGTCATCCCACATTCACCAACACAGGGCAATGCAATAAAAAGAGCCATAAAAGTGCTGAACATCTCCCTGGAAGGAGCACAAACAGGAAGAAACGTCTCCGTTTGAAAGCATCTCTGGAAATAAGGATACGGCAGTAATATCCCCATTAGCAGCCCATAACGTATTTCCTTTATCCCAGTTCTCCCCTCAAAGACTGCAAGCGACACAGAGGACATCCGGGTCTGCTCAAATTAGAAACTCGCCCTGCCCACTCTAGAACTGAACACTTCTCACTTTAACTTGTTCCCACGGGCTCCTTTTCCTTACGCGGGCCTCGGCTGAAAGACGAATCAGTTGTCGACATAATCCTCAAGAAGACCATCAACTTATTAGAACCCTCTGACTCTTTTTCCCAACTAAAATATTGCCTACATTTTATTTCTCTAGGGCCTTTGTCTGCGGTAACTCCTAAGTCATTCGTTCTTCAACAAAGAGCATCCATCAATTCAACAGATGGTTACTGAACTCATTCAGGGTGCAAAACACGTACTCCAAAGGTGCATACGAAAGACTGCGATAGATAGTCTAGGAGTTGGCTACTGCCTTCAAATTGCTTTCCATCTAGCTCGAGAGCTAATACATACTCCCCCATGAAGAGACAGTAGGTCAGTGGCTTATACTGGGAAGTCAGTCCTGGGTGAGAAACAAAGCAAGAAACAAGCTGGTAAGATGGAGAGAACACGAGCTCTGGAGGAGGTTCTCATTCCAGCTCCATCACCTATCACTCCCTTGCCAAACATGCAGCCTCCTCTGTACAGGGAGGGAGATGGACTCCATCATGCTAACAGTCCCTTCCACTCCTTTTTTAAAAGCTTAAATTAGTCTAAGGGTACATACGATCAGGTTACACTGTTTGCGTTTGTTAGGTGAAGTCCAAGTTGTACTTGGGCCCTTCACCCAAGACGTGTGTCATATGCCCTTACACTGGGCCTGTTGGATGAGAGCTTACCAAACCCCCCCCCCCCACTTCTTGAATTTAATTACAGTTTTCGCTCCTGTGGGCAAATAGTTGTTCCATGCTTAATACAAGTTTCTGAATGGTAAAGAAAAACAAATGGTCAAGGGAGTATAATTGCACCCCCCGCCAAGTTTTTCTCCCCAACTGGTTACTAAAGATTTTACATTCCCACGATTTGAAATTTCTCCAAGTAAGTTCAGGTAAAGTTTTCTCTCGTCGTATTTTCAAAATCTGAGTTTCTTTTAGGCTGCAGAAATCTAAAGCACTTCTTTCTCTTCTTTCCTTGTCCTATAAGGGCAGAAAATAAGAAAGATTGAGGTGGAAGGTACCAAGGAAAAGGCAGCTCTTTAAGATAAGAGTGAGGTGGTCCAGAGCCGTGTGCACAACGCCAAGACAGCAAATAAGGAAAACGCAAGTTGCCGCTCTTGGTTCCTATGACAGAGCAGCCACCGCACACTCATCACGGCACTCATCAGACTGCAGCCTCAGAATCATCATACTCCACTCTGGCAGCTCCAGGAAACCCAGGCCCCACCCCTCACAAAGGACAAAGTCCACAGGCAACACATTAGTGGGAACGAATGTCTACCTCACAATACGATTTTACTCCTTAGAGTCTAACAAAGAGCAGAAGCTCCCCCTTACTTAGCAGGCCTTCAGGATCTAATTGTTCAGCACAGATTGGCAAAAAAGAGAGGGGATTCCGTGTAAGTATATTAGATTTCAGATGGAAGGAAACAGGTTCCAAAGACACAGAACAGCTACTAGAAGATAAGCACAAACAGATAAAACAGGAAGAGGTTCCAAGGACACAGGCTGGTTTAATGTTAACACATGCTGTGATAAGACTATGGTCGCTCGCTGGGAAAGTCTACGTGCAAGAGCCAGGAGATTTGTGAATGATGCCTCTCAGGTCTGCTGGACACCTTTCCTTTGCCCTCCAGACCCACTGTCTGCACTTTGGGCCCCACTCTGTGCCCTGGGGCTGGGCATGCAGGGACCACATCATGAGATCCTCTGACGTCTGTCTGTGTTCAGCCAGTGGGTGCGCTGGCAGGAAACAGGAGGAAGGGAGGAGGATCAACTCGGAATATTTATTCTTTCTACTTCTTCACCGTGGCTCTCAAGGCTGCCCTCCTATTCTTTCCACTGGGGCAAAAAGTTCCTTCTTCTAGGTTAATTAGTTAATAGTCCAGGCTAGTGATTTAGCCAGTCTGGTTTCTCTGAACCCTCTATCTTTGTAAATAAACAGCAGTTTGAGCAAACTTTCTTCAAATTATCCCACCTGAGTATGTCATCTCTTTAACTAATATACCCTACAAGGCATGAAAATACATCTTCAGGGTTACATTAAAATAGCAGGATACCAACTTAGGCATGAATGGGCCCAGGGAAGAGAACAGCCTCCAAAAGACATCCTCATACTAAAATATCACAGCATGTGACAAAGGGACATTAGCAATCATTGGAGAAGGTCTGAGTTATTAGTAAATGTTATCTGGACTACTAACCATCTAATAAAGAAATGAATGAAGGTAAAACCTCTCTGTCATGCCAAGGATAAAGATTTAAATTAAAACCACAGAAAATCTAGGGAGAAGATATCTACAGATTCATTAAGAGTATTTTTATTGAGTGATTACATTGCGTCCTGGGAGCCAGACAGGAGCAGCGAATAAGACAAGCCTTGTGCCATTCCAGTAGGCAGACCACTGACACCTTTGCAGGAAATGTTTCAGACTCATAGGTGCCAGGCAGAGAATGGAATGGTGACATGACAGGAAGGTGGCTGACTTTAGACTGGAGAACAGAAGACCTCTGGGGGGAGGTGACATGCTGAGATAGGAATGAAAAGACAGAGGTGGCCATTGGAAGATGAGAGAGTCAGGGAGGACATAGCTCTCTAGCAAGAATGAACTGAGGGTGCTCTAGGAACAGGGAAAGGGGTCAGCGAGCACGTACCATGGAAAAAGAGGTGGCCAAGAGATGAGCAGGGAGGTCTGTGGCCAGAGTCAAGACAATGGGTTTTATTCCAAGGGTAATGGGAAGCCACTGGCAGGTTTCATGCGAGGAACAACATACCTGGCTTACCCTTTAGAAAGCTGTAATGGAGATGCTCACATCACCAGCCATTAGGGAAAAACAAATTTAAACAAAAACGAGATATGACTTCACCCTTACTGGATGGCTCTTTAAAAAAATAAAAACAAAACACGATGGAAGAGATGGAGAAACTGGAACCCTCATACCGGAAACTGCAGGTAGAAATACAAAATGGCATCAGCTACGGTGCAGAACAGTTTGATGATTCCTTAAAAAGTTACACAAAGTTACTACATGGCCCAATAATCCTAGGGGTTGACACTCAAAAGTGAACGAACACAACTTTCAAACAAAAACCTGTACATGAATGTTCCCAGCAGCATCATTTACAACAGCCAAAAGGTAGGAACAACGTCTATCAACTAATGCACCAATAAATAGAATACGGTACATCCATACAGTGGAGCATCAGCAGATCAGGGAAGGAATGAGATTCTGACACATGCTCTAACACAGGTGAGACTGAAAGTATTATACTAAGTGAAAGAAGCCAGACCCAAGAGGCCGCTTACTGTACGGTCCGATTTATATGCAATGTCTAGAATACGTGCATCCGTAGAGACAGAAAGTGGATGGATGGTTTTCTGGATATGGAAGAAGACAGGAAGGGATATATCTTACAGGGGTACAAGTGAAACTCTCTAAGAGTCTAAGAGTAGAATCAGAACGTTTTAAAACAATAACTGAGAAAATGACATGAAGGCTGTGTTGATCAGTTTGATGGAAGTATTTCGGATTGCATGTGAAAACCGCACACTGTACCCCAGAAGTGCATTAATGTACATAGTTACCATTCAATAAAA